>OZ025295.1:398740887-398980527 GCA_964019185.1 Maratus speculifer
TGCAAAAAAGCTTAAAAAAAGCTTTTATTGGAAAGGATTTAAAAGATATGTTCAAAGCCACACATAAATAAGTTCTTGAAATAAAATGAGCTCTTCAAAGTTTGATTTGCAACGTTTTGGTAATATATGCACTATAAATAGATGAACACCCTTTATAATTATTTCAGTTTAACCTGCAGTTATGGGTTCTATTCCTACTTTGGGAATTTATAGTAGTTCAGCTCATACGTGAATTTTGCAAGTTAACAGCTTTTTCCTATTTAATGTTCCCACTGCCACTGGGAAAAGCATGATTACTCGAACTGAAAATGACTGATTTTACGAGGACAGTTTGAAATCTATAAATATTATAGTATATATGTTACAGGCCAAACCCGATTTTAGGCCAAACTAGATTTGCCTAGGCCAAACCGGTCTATCCTAACGCCCATCGGATAAACTAGTTTTTCCTAGGCCAAACCGGTCTATCCTAACGCCCATCGGATAAACTAGTTTTTCCTAGGCCAAACCGGTTTATCCTAACGCCCATCGGATAAACAAGTTTTTCCTAGGCCAAACTAGTCTATCCTAAGGCCCATAGGACAAACTAGATTTTCCTAGGCCAAACTAGCTTGGCCTAACTCTTATAGGATAAACTAGTTTAGACTGCTGTTTACTGGTCTGAACTAGTTTATCCTAGGCCAATTCAATTTGGCTTGATTTTATTGAATTCAATGACCGCCTCAACGCCAACATTCTTGTTTGTCCTAGGCTGATCTAGTTTATCCTAGGCCATTGTAGTTTTACGTGTTTTTAGCTCAGGGGCGTCAAAGCCAGAGAAATAATGGGCTCACAGGTTCTGTATGTATGTATGTACGCATGTATGTACGCATGTATGTACATATGTGCGTACGTATGTAAGTGATGCGATAATTCTTGATAGAGATATCCGATTTGGTTCAAATTTTGGATGTAGGTTCATTTTGATAAGATACGTTTCTGATAAATTTTGGGAATTCATTGGATAGGAATAAATGGCAATAGAAATAAATATGTATAAGAATAAATATGTATGTACGTACGTATGCGCGTAACGCGATAACTCTTGATAGAAATAATGTAATTTGACATGTTTTTAACTAATAAAGCTACCAAAGCCTGAGAACTAATGTGTCCGTAGGTTCTGTATCTATGTATGTACGTAAGTACGCAACGCAATTATTCTTGATAGAAATAATCGATTTGCATCAAACTTTCAATATAGGTTTATTCTTATAAGGAACTTTTTTGATTACTTTTGGAGGTTATTGGAGAAGAATAAGTGGAGAGGGGGACGAGAGGCTGATTCGCCCCTTCCCTTAATTCAAATTGGCTTTCCATGCATTATTAGCATATTTTAGATATAGGAGCATTCCCTTGAGGGGCCTCCATGATTAGTTGTAAGTGTTCATTGTTTAAGTATAAAGGGAGGGGGGAATAGGAGTAAGGCCCCGTAATTTATGTAAATGCCTTTTTTCATGCAGAATTTTCTGATTTGCTTCAAATTTTAGAAATAAATTCAAACTGGTAAAGCGCGTCCCTAATTAGTTTTGGGGGTTAATTGAATAAAAACAACGAGAATTACGGGGGGATCCCGCCTAATTTTGGCAAATGTGTTTTTCATGCAGAATTAACCGATTTGCTGCAAATCTTGGATTTGTTCATTCTAATGAAGCGCTTCACTGATTAATTTTCATGGTTCTTCGGTTAAATATAAGGAGGAAACTTAAAATTCATTTATTTTCTTAAATTAGATAGATTGGGTATAATTCAGAATTATCTAATTTGCTTAAAATTTTGGACATGAATTCATTTGATCATGCGCTTTTTCAATTAATTTGAGTTTTTCTTTTGTTTAAGTATAATGGGACAGTGGACGTTTTATCGCCTTCCTTAAATTAGATAAATAGGTTTTTATCCAAATTTATCCAATTTGCCGTAAATTTTGAATATAGTTTTTTTTAAGGCGAATCCCTGAATTGTTTTGAGGGTTTAATGATTAAGTATAAAGGGATGAATAGGGGATTACCCTTCTTAAATCAGACGCATTGTTTTTTGAGCAGAATTAACGGATTTGCTTCAAATTTTGGATAATTGTTTAACTTTATAAAGCGTATCTGTCTTTAGTTTTGGAGGTTCAATGGTTAAGTATAACCGGGGGAAATAGGAAAATGTAATCCAACTTACTTTATTTTTTGAGGGTGTTATTCTTTAAAAAAATAAGGCTGTAATACACAATTAGTGTAAATAGCCTGTGAATGCAAAGCTATCACTTTAATTGGGCAATATTATTTTTAATATTAATCCCGACTACTGCTCCATAACTAACTTTGTGCAAAGTGGTTTTGTTATCAACTTTATATAATATATTTTATTCGAAGGGTTGTAGAATATTGTCAGAGGTTTGCACGGACTAGAATTTCCAGACCAGGGCCCCGCCTGACCGGGCCGTCAGGCCTCTAAATTATGTTTTGTTACCTACATTGCCCTTTCTTTTAGAGTTGTGGATTTTTATTTTTTAAGTCTAAAATTTAGACTTAAACAATAAACATCCGCAACTAATCACGGAGACGCCTTGTCACAATGATCCTATATCTAAAATTTAAAATGAAAACTAATAATTCTGCATGATAAATCCATTTCTCTAAGTTAAAGGTGGGGGATTAGCCTCCCGTTCGCCCCCCTTTATTCCTATCCAATGAATTCCCAAAATTAATCAGAAAAGTACCTTATCAGAATGAACCCACATCCAAAATTTGAGCCAAATCGGATATCTCTATCAAAAGTTATGGCGTTACGTATATACGTACGCACATTCGTACATACATACATACAGAACCTATGAGTCCATTATTTCTCTGGCTTTGACGCCCGTGAGCTAAAAACACGTAAAACTACAATGGCCTAGGATAAACTAGATCAGCCTAAGACAAACAAGAATGTTGGCGTTGAGGCGGTCATTGAATTCAATAAAATCAAGCCAAATTGAATCGGCCTAGGATAAACTAGTTCAGACCAGTAAACAGCAGTCTAAACTAGTTTATCCTATAAGAGTTAGGCCAAACTAGTTCGGCCTAGGAAAATCTAGTTTGTCCTATGGGCCTTAGGATAGACTAGTTTGGCCTTGGAAAAACTAGTTTATCCGATGGGCGTTAGGATAAACCGGTTTGGCCTAGGAAAAACTAGTTTATCCGATGGGCGTTAGGATAGACCGGTTTGGCCTAGGAAAAACTAGTTTATCCGATGGGCGTTAGGATAAACCGGTTTGGCCTAGGCCAATCTAGTTTGGCCTAAAATCGTGTTTGGCCTGTAACATATATAAATATTGTAACTTAACATTTCCGGTATCAGCTTAACAAAAATGTTTGTACATTGCTTAGTGCCAAAATATCAAATTTTTCTTCAAATACGCAGTACACAAATTAATTGAAATGCACTTGGGACGCTTTTTAAACACCTCTTTTCTTTATTTAAAGAAAAATTTTATTTATAAATTTCGTCTGGTATATACCAACAGACCATTTTGCGTGGATTTGTTATGGAAACCTACCACGAATTTATTTTAAATTCGTGTTTTGGTTTTTAAACAAACGGACCTGTGGGAGATCTGGAAAGGAAAAGAACGAACTTTTAACAATAATTGCAGTTTTAATATCTACAATACACACACATCACGGCAACCAATATATAAGCTCATATACATTTGTTATTTACTAATTCTTTTAATACAAAGCGTTTGGTAGTTTATAGAGACAGTTCTTATACCGTAATTTCCGGCGTATAAACCGCGGATCAAACAATTCTTTTTGGACCCAGAAATTTTACTTTGTGATTGAAGACAAATATTTACGACGATCCAAATAGTAACATTGCATTTTAAAGATTTTCTGGGTCCAAAAATGATTGTTTGATCCGTGGATTATAAGCCGGAAAGTACGGTAGTTCCACAATTTTGCATTTGAATAAATCCAAAATGATTATTCGGAATTTACATTATGATAATGAAAATTTTGTTTTTTCATATGACAGTGTTTATTTATATTATATACGTAATTTATTAATTACGTATATGTATTAATGATATTAAAAATACAGTATCAATATTTTTAAATACATAAAAACTGTCACATGACCAAATTATTAAATCAAATTTATTAATTACGTATATGTATTAATGATATTAAAAATACAGTATCAATATTTTTAAATCAAAGTTTAATAAAGTTTTAAAATGTTATTATGTGCGATGGAATTTTCCCTTCAAAATCATAACTAAAATTCAAAATAAAATTACAAAAATTTATTTACAAAGTTATATTTTCATTATGAAATAACAGTTCAGGTGAACTATTCAAAGACAAATTCTTAGAAATTTCCATGGAATATGGAATCATTATTTCAAACTAGAAATTTTTGTATTGAATATTAAAAAAAAAATGCTTTATTTAATCGCATAATTTGTAATGTTTTTCTGTGATTAAATAAAGGGAAATAATTGAAAAATTTTGCGGAACTATGCATATTCATGCAGTTTTTAGTTTTTCATATGGCTATATGAGAGAAATGTATAGTTACTGAATAAAACATAACAACAACAAAAAAAAAAAAAAAAACACTTCAAACGAAATGGTATTATTACAAAACAAAAGCATCAGTTCACCAAAAATTATTATTAATCTCGATTCTCTTTTTACTTTCTTCTGTCTTTACAAGAAGAAAGTGGTGATTTCTCGACAATTCCAATTTTCGACGAATTTGCACGCGTTATAGAACCAGAAAAACATGAGTTTACAAAATGTATGTCTGTGAGTCTGCGAATCTATGATTGTCTGTCTGTATGTGTAAAGAATTTTGTTTGCGCACTATCTTAAGAAGTGTACGGCTTTTCATTAAATTTCACATTCCGTTAGTCATTCATATGAATTGACATTTTCTAAATTTTGGTTGTAAATTGCACATTTGATTTTTTGCAGTATTTTTTACGAATTTCAACAATAGTTCCATCTCCAGAAATAATGCACAGATTATTATCAAACTGCAGATTCAGTAAATCAATGACACGGATTGTCATTTTCTACATTTGCTGTAAATCGCCAGACAGATGGCGCTGCTATGCTACATTTTTTTAGAATTTTAGCAATAATTTTATCTTCATACTTGTAAATTCGTAAAAAAAAAAAAAAAAAGAAAAAGAAAAAAGAAAGAAAGCCGGTAGTTTCCTGAAATTCAGTAATATAGTGTTATAAATATAGAATTACAATGTAATTTTCTATTTATGTAATGCATATAAATATTTATATGTAATGCACATTATTTAGGATTTAATGGGGGGAAAACGTATTCCATTAGAAGTATAATGTTTGCATTTTCTTTCCATTCAGCGTGACTTTGTTTCAAAATAATTAAGAACTAAAACGTTAAATATACTGCTTTCTTGTATGCAATTAATTTTTTTATTTATTTCGATAGCAATAATTAAGATATCAATTTTTGAAATTACAAGATTATAGATTTCTTCCGTCTGTATTACTTATTTTCATTTGATATTTTATTTATTACATGAAACTTTATTTTATTTTAATTTCCAAACTAAATCAACGGTTTCTGAGACATAGTATTAATTGTCCTTAACAAATTTAACAAATTGTCCTTTTTTTACTATTTTCATTTTTTTCCTACCACAGTTCAAGATATCATAATTATTCAAATGGAAAAAAAAACATGATTTAGTGAGATACATTCAAATATACCTTATGAGAAAATATAAATATTTAACGTACACAGCAAATATAAACAACTAATAATTTACATTCTCTCCGGAAGGTTCTAATATAGTATATGTAGATTTAAAAAATATATGTAATGTAATGTATATATGTATGTAATGTATGTATGTAATATGTATATAATTAGGATGAGCGAAGCGAATCCTCTACTAGGCTACTCAAGCTACATTTTGTCGTACACTTTATGAAAAAACTACTCAGTATTTTGGCTTGAAATTAAACATAAGAATAGATTATGTTTTGTAGATTTGCACAATGTTTTTTTTTCTTTACAGAATAACCTTTAAAAAATATTATTTTAATAATTAATTTATTCTACATTTTTTTCTATTATGGACGCATTTTTGCAAATAAAAAATTGAACGCGTACTCTTTTCATTTTCAAGGAAAATAAACCATGGGGTTAGTAATTATAGATAAAATCATGATTAATTAATTAAATAAAATATATTTTCATTATTCCGCCAAAATTGTTTGCAAATAAAAAATTGAACCCGTATCTTTTTATTTTAAGAAGGAAAATAAACCATGGGGTTAGTAATTATAGATAGAATCACGATTAATATATTAAATAAAATATATTTTCATTATCCTGCCAAAACTTTTTACGCAGTTTATACTTACGGATTTTAAAAGAATTATTTTATGATTTATTTATTTAGGTATTTACTTTGGTAAAGTGGCAACAAGAGAATCGCAAACAAGTAAAATTAATTCTTATATTTGGTATTTAAAGTGAATATTTTGTTAAGTTTGGCAAGTTTCTTAAGTTTGGTATTCGAAATGAATGATTGAAGAATAATTTAAGAATATTTTAATTGATTGAAGAATAATTTAAGAATATTTTAATTGATTGAAGAATAATTTAATTGAACCAAATTAAATACATTAACTATGTTTATATTAGTAATACGTATATATTAGTATATACGTATATATTAGTAACTTAAAAATTCCGAGAAAAAGAACACTTACTGGCCGGAATGAACGCAAACATTATTTAGCTTCAAGGCAAGAGGCTAGACATGAGCATAAAAAGCGACGATATGACGAACCTCTTCTGACAGATCATTCATGTGCCAGGAAATATGTTTTAAATTTCGAAGCTGTCCAAAAAAATTTAACATTATATTTTTGTAAAATTTGCCATCGTCGTTGGTTTGACATGCATATGCAATCTGACGGATCTTGTGAGTCTTGCCATAAATATATTCTAAATAATGAACTAAATATTTTTTTTAATTCTGCTTCGAAGATATTTTTATTTATACCAGTCTTATATCATAAATAAAAATTTCCGAGGAAACTATTAGTTATTTGGCTGAATTTACATTTCTAAAATTTAAATGCGCCAAAACATGAGATAACGTTTTTGCTTAATAAAGTTGAAAAAATAATATAAAAGAACTAATGTTACTTTCATATATTTATCTTATGAAATAATGCTTCGCTAATCCAAACAAAGCACAGCTTTTGCTAGTATGTATATAATATATATTGGGTTGGGAAAAAAGTAATTTCGCTTTTTTTTTCGTATTTTTCAAATAGAATTTATTTATATAAATTAAAAAACTAATCAATAATTTTTGTGCAGTTTTGTTCGATGACCTTTAGCTATTTTTCTGGTAAAACATATTTCCGTAACTGTAGCACTTCTGTGATTTCTGGGAGAAAAACTGAACAGGGTGATTTTCACAAGCCTCCCCTGAAGCCATCTTAACACCATTAAAAGATTTCTGCAGAGAGCGAAACAAATCGTAATCGGTCGGAGCCAGCTCCGTACTATACGGTGGGTGCATCAAAACCTCTCAGCCAAACTCTCTCATTTTTTCACGAGTGACTAAAGATGTGTGTGCTTTAGCGTTGTCGCGATGGAAGACAATGCCTTTCCTATTAATCAATTATAACCGGGTTCTTTTAATCGCCTGCTTCAATCGCATTAGTTGTTCACAGTAGATAGTTGAATTAATGGTTTGGCCAGGTTCGAGCAACTCATGATGGACGATTCTTTTCCAAACATCCAGCATCACTTTCCTTTGCGTCAATCCGGGCTTTGCCATCGTTTGTGAAGCTTCTCCGGGCTTCGAACGTGATTTTTTCGCACGTTGTTGTCGTACGTAATTCACTTTTCATCACCCATAATCATTCGTTTAAAAAATGGCTCGATTTCGTTTCGTTTGAGTAGTGATTTACAAATGGAAACTGTCCATTACATTTTTCACTGTAAGTTCGTGGGGTTCCAAAATATCGAGTTTCTTTTGGTATTTAATCTTGTGGAAATGGTTCAAATTGTTTTATAGTCGATGTTCAGTTCCGTAGCAATGCTGGGGGAAGAAATATGTCGCACTGCCTCGATTTTGTTTTTAATTTCATCGACATTTTCGACGATTGGCCGTCCAGGGTGAGGTTCATCTTTAACATAGAAATTTCTGGAATGAAAATAAGTAAACAAATTCTGACAATGGCGTTTACTTAAGCACTGATCAACATAAAAACCACACAATTTTCGATGAGCCTGCGCCATATTTTTCTCTTTTTGGAAGTAAAAAAGCAAAATGTGACGAAAATGATCTTCTGGAGTCTCCATTATTAAAACGCAACTTCTTTTGACTGATTAAACAAATGACGCTACCTTTATATCTAAAATTTTCTAGAAAATGAATATAATATGAGAATAGATATAGATATTAGTCATATCTTGAGTTTACGTAGTAATTTTCCCTAAGACGTAAAAATATATACATTAGGGTGGTCACAAGATGTATGGGAAAAATTATTTTAATCTTATATTTTGGGGAACCCCCTTAAAAGTTACCAATTAGATAAAAAATGAGAATGGCAAAATTTTACCTCAATTGAATAATTTAACCCATGCCTCATCGAGGTTGCATTCTTGAAAATTTGCGATTTTTAACAAAAAATTGTATAATTTTCTTTCATTAAGTGAAAAGGATTTGTCTTAGAAATATGATTCTTATTTCGTTTCATAAAAAATGTTGTTGCCTTGAATTTTTATGCTCATTAAGTCTTATACTTATTGACATTTAGTATTTTTAGGTCATCTCGTGAACCATATTATCAAATTTTGCATTTTAAAAAATAGGTGAAACATGGCAGATGAATAACTTTTATTATTATTAATATATTTGAAATAAAAAGCAAACTAAATTAAACAATTTTTGTAATTTAAAAAATATTTCAGGAATTAGTTAATTATTTATTATTGATTTCTGTATCTGGAAAGAAGGAGGTCCTCGATTTGTATTACAGATGAAGGGCATTTAAAACGAACAACTGAATTTCTCTTTTTATTCTCTCTTTACAATTACAAAGCTGTTTTAATTACCTACTATGATTAACTATTTATAGAATTGACGAAGCGTTCCGGCATCCTCCTCCTATCGGTATAATTGTAGAAATGCAGTTTTCTATTTTTACCTTTTGTATATTATAATAATCGCCTAGTGAAAATGAAAACGAGAAAAGCTTATAGACGTGCAGTATATCTACCATTTAACAACACATTTAAGTAGAAGTTTTATACGACTCCGCAAACAGCTATTTAGAAAACAAAGAATTGAGTTGATCAAAAACAGAATTAGAAATTCCGATTTAGAACTGCTATTCACTGGGATGGTCCTCATTTTTTGAATTAAGAAAATGTAAAGAAGATGGCAGTTTTAGTTAGTTGTGGAAATGTAGAACTGTTAAGAGGAGAAATTTGTAAAATATTTAATTACGTATAAAATATTTAAGTTTGAGAAAATTTCAATTTATTCTACAAATCCTTTAAAAATATACAGCCCAGAGATTATTATAAAGAATTGATCCAACTTTGTGTAATTTTCATGACATGACTTCCTCGAAAAGGTGTTTTTTCAGTTCACCTGGTCCTAATCATCATAACAAATGGATGACAAAGGCCATTTATTCTCTCAAAATATATCTTTTCAGCATTTAGCTATTATTAAAAAGTTTAGAAAAGAAAGGTATTAGAGACATTTGCTTATTTATAATCAATATTTATTGCTAAAACGCAATTCATTGCTTCCAATCCCAGTTTGACTCCCAATCAAAGCATGCAATGACTTGTACACTATGGAAAAATAGATAAATAGGTTGCAACCAAAGCACTTGGCTTATTAACTCGGATTACTTCATCCGAGTTAATAAGCCAAAGGCGGTTTATCTTTTTAGCAAGTGCTTTGGGTGTAACCTATTTATCATTTTCACATCATATCAGCGCATTTTCATTTTTAGATGGTACTTTTAAAAGAAAAATCAGAGCAAACATGGCTGTAAAATTAATGTCATTTGAGGAAGAAAATGATAATGATAATAAGAACAACAATAGGTTTCAACGAAGTGTTTTAGAAACAAACAAGTGTTTATAAACAAACAAGTCAATGTTTTTGTTTCGTCTCAAACTGTATTTTTTTTAAGAATTTTTTAAATATCCAATTTTTAAATACTGACTCCAATATATGGTGGGACAATAAACATTATTTGAAAGCAGAAAAGTATAGTAAATGGTTTTAAGATTGCCAATACAGGGTTCGCACACAGAATTCGCAAACATCTCCCCGATTCGTAATTTTCGCAATATTTTTCTGCTGTGAAGTACATTGAAAATACTGTAAAAATTTAGTGGTAGAGCTGTGCGAACCCTGCAATAACACAGCTCAAAGGGGAATAAGAACAATTCAAAATTTGAATTCCTGATTGAAGATACGAAAAAGAAAAACTGCTTCTGTTTTAAAAGTTGTATCAGTGGAAAAAATTTTCAAGATTTTTCAAAAGCCGGCTTATCTAAACCATTATCTTCTTATTGTGACAACTGTAAGGGATAATATATTTTTTTCTTTGATTCTCCCTTACTTGTAACAAAACTCTAGTAATAAAATGCATTTGAACATTATTTATTCTAAATTTTATACTTTCTTTACTTTCTTTTAATTCTTTCAATTTAAATTTCGATATGTTTTTCATTTTATTTATATTTTAAAATTGAAACACTTTATTATATGTAAATTGAAAACAGAAAGATGAAAAAAATGAAAATCAAATGGAATAATGCAATTTTTTTTCGCGTATTTATAGAAAATTAGTTTTTAGGATTTAAATAGAGTTTGTTCTTTAAAAACACGCATATGTTTAAATCTATATATTTTTTTTTCAACATATAGTTTGTGGTTCTTGAAATCAAAAATGTTTTTTTATGAAATGAGACTTGCATTAGCTGGTTTCTAGCTTCAGCTGTGTTTATTTCATGAAGGAAAAGCAGCCTCTTTTTTTGCAATAAATCACGTTATTTTCAAACTTTGACCTCAATGAGGTACGGTTACCATTACTGTAATTAGATGAAATTTGCCAATTTCATTTTCTAGTAAATTTACAGCTTTTTGGTGGGTCTCCCTTAAAGAATTCAAAAATTAACTTCTTGTGTTAAACGCTATAACACTGCTTACCAGAGGTATGAAATCTTAGAAACCGATACCTTATCTTTATTTGACTTGCTGCTACCGAAAGCAGCAAGATTTCGCGAACACATTTACCACAGCACCAGTATCTTAGCGGAATTCGTCAAACAGTTAATATTTATTACATTTATGTCATGCTTTTTCTGGTGTGCGTTAAAATATAAATTTTTATATTTTTTTAGTATGCAAAATTTAATTGTGTGGAAACCATAAATAATATTGGGCTAGAGTGATTTATTAACAATTGTGCAAGTTGTTTTATAGATGTTTTCTCGCCTGTCTTTCTCGTTGAAAATTATGTAATAACCAATTATTTTCTACATTTGCTTATCTATCTTGTGAAACGTATTATAGGGAGCTCCATTATAACATATTTTAATTGATAATTCGGTCAAACCTATAAATCTCATGTTAGAATTCATTCTAGGAATTCCGTAATTCAGAAAAGCTCAAATCAAACCAGAATATTTCAATAATAAATAATAAAACGAACAAAAAAAATGAAAGGATCCTTAAGCCCATCTCTTACAATGGCTGACCATTTTACACGTTATCTACATGGTTGATCGCAAATAGTAATATCAGTAAATTATCATTGCCTCGCTAATTGTCATTAGAACTACATCTGCACTCAAAAATATAAGATTAAACATGTTTTTTACTTCTTTAGGGCTTGTAGGCATCAAAGAATTCAGAGCACTTTAATTGTTTTAGTGTTAGAAATTTCTTAAAGGAGTAGTTGCTACATTTGAAAATGGATTTACTTTTCCTTAAGGGGGCTCAGGGGCTGAAAACTTTTCAAAAAATCGATTTTTTTATGATTTAATTTGATTATTCATTTAATTCTTAACTCAATGTAAAAAATCGCATAAAAATATTTGCATTTTTAACGAGTTATAAGCATTTATGTATCAACACTTTCATAGCCGCATCCATATAATTTCAACTTTTAAGTCGCGTTTTCTCAAAACTGGATTTTTGAAGACTAACACCAAGATTTAAAAAAAAACTATTTGATAGAATGGCATTTTTTTTGCATGCATATAACATCATTATCTATATTATGAATTAATATATTTTAGATAGTTTAATATTTTGAGTATTTTTAATGGAAAAAAGTTCTATTTTTTAGGGTTTTTTAAAATTTTCAACTTTGAGAGATTTTTCAATGCTGCTTTTATTAAGTGATAATTATATCCTTAATTCATAATCTTGATTATGATGTTATATGCATGCAAAAAAAAAAAAAAATTAAGCCAGTCCATCAAATAGTTTTTTTCTAATCTTGGTGTTAGTCGTCAAAAATCAAGTTTTGAGAAAACACGACTTAAAGTTGAAATTGTATGGATGCGGCTATGTAAGTATTGATACATAAATGCTTATAACTCCGTTAAAAATGATAATATTTTTATGCGGTTTTTTGCATTGAGTTAAGAATTAATTGAATAATCAAACTAGATCATAAAAAAATCAATTTTTTGAAAAGTTTTCAACCCCTGAGTCCCCTTAATGAAGGCTTTACAAAGCAAACATCTCAATTTTAAGGGGTCTTATATTGTCCATTTTGCGCTTTTTTCAAAAAAATCCTTTTTTTTTTTATATTGAATTCTTGGTAATTTTGTTGAGATCAAGCTAGAAGTTATTTCTATTGCGAACGTTGATTAAATTTACTATGATATTGTTTCCAAGGAAGCACTATTTAGTCCTCTATTACATAGTCATGCCAATTGGTAACAAATTATTTTTTCTCTCCTTATTGTTTTTTACCGCTGCTTCTTAGTATTTTTTTTTTTACATACTCATTTTGACCTTATGTTTAGGTTTTATTAAAAAAATCATCGTAGATGATAAAATTTGTTTATCAATTATAAATAAATAGGAGCTTTTTGAAACATTTCACTTTCTATAGATAAATTTCTAACGAAAAAAAAATAAATGCATAATTTTATTTAAAAAATCTTTTTTCAAAAGAATATGTTTTTAAAAGTTATTTTAAGTAATTTCCAGCAAAGTTTTTTGCAACAAATACTGTATGCGCATGATTAGCGTATGGTGATGCAATTTCGCAACCATTTAAAAAATCCAAAGAACTGAAAAAATTAACAGTAATTTTCTTCAGTATTTTTTTAATGTATGCCGTAATAAAATTGAGATCAAGCTAGAAGTTATTTCTAGCTTGTCCACAAAGGAAGCAAATATTTATTATTTTAGGAAAAATTAAAAAAAAAATCACTAGAGCATAGGTTCCTAACCTTTTATGGACCACCGCTCCCCCCCCCTCATAAGATAAAAATATTTCAACGAACCCCCTCTTCCATAATTAATCATGCCAATCAAAAATATTGTTGCATATTAACTATACCTATTTTTTGTCAATTTATTAATAAGCACAAAGTAAAAATTATAATTAAAACGACTATCAAATGTAATAAAAAGTTATTCAGTAAAAACTTATAAATAAACACTAAATAAAATAAAACAAACTTAAAAAATAGGTGCTTTAATACGCTAAAAATGACAGATATCTAAAAGATATTATCATGCATAAAAACACAGTTTTAAAACTTAAAACTTCAAATATTGTACGCGGAGCACTTTCGATCAGAATTTCATCATCATCAGGTCAGTTTTGTTTGTGTACAGATAATCCTTTTTTGTATTCTAACATAACTCGAATGTAAACAAAGCTGTTCCCAAGATGATCAAGTTTTGATCGTAAGCACTTTGATCGGCGCATAATAGTTGAATTTAAGTTTTTAAAACTGTGCTTTTATGTGAAACATCTTTTAGATTTGTGGCTTCTTTAACGCATTAAATGTTTCAAAAATAATAATGTGAATAAAGAGAAAATGAATAAGAAATTAAACAAAAAGAATATTGCCCAGTTAAACTGATGGCATTGAGCTCCATTTCCCCGTTTCATACATAATGATTGAACCTCTTAAATTAATCAGGATATGATTTATCATATAAAAAGTCTGCAATCACGAAGGCACCTCATCAGAATGGTCCTATATCTAGATTTTGAACAAAAACTGATAATTCTGCATGAAAAATTAATTTATATCAATTAAGGGAAGGGGCCCGAGCCCCCCCCCGTTCCCCCTCTTTATAATGAAATGAACACCTAATACTAATCGCGGAAGTGCCTCATCAGAATGATCCTACATCTAAATTTTGAAATACATTTATTTTAAGTGTACATTTGCTAATGTGTGGTATATTTTATTTTTAATACTTAGCAAAATATTGTAATTCCATCTTAAGTAAATTTACAGACAGTTTGTAAGATGTCATAGTGATTTATATTCAGTGTTTGAAATTCTTTAAAACGTAAGAAATGGATTGCTATATGATTTCGCGTGTAAGCCGAACCTTTTGGGACAAATTTCTGAATCCAAAATGGAGGGCCGGCTAATACACAAGTTTAAAAAATTATCACTGGAAAATTTAAAAAAAGTGGTACATATAAAAAATTTGAAGCAACTCTTTAAAATCAATTTCTTTCATTAGAACAGTAAGAGATCATAAGATGTTTATCGCCAGAGTCTAATTTATCGTAATCGTCAGTTTCTTCGAAAATGGCGTCATCTTCAGTTTGATCCAATTCATTACTTGCGCAACATTTTTTTAAATATTGGGCGATAATTCCTTATAATAATTTAAACCAGAATTCTGTTTCCTATTTAGGGATAGTGTCAATTTTTATTTATTCATTACTTCCTTCTATCTTTGCAAGAAGAAAGCATTGTATTCGTGAAAATTTTCAAATTTCGGTTTTCGACGGTTTTACAAATCATAGGGGTATAAGATTAAAAAAAAACACGTTTTTACAAAATGTCTGTCAGTGAGTCCGTAAGTCTGTCTGTATGTAACATAAATTTTGTGGGAGCTTTATCTCAAGAATTAATAAACGGATTTTAATAAATTTTATATTAAAATAGTCTGATATTAATTAATGTTGATTAGTTTTCGGTGTAAATCGCTTAACATGTGGAGCTGATATGCTGCATTTTTTTGCAATTTACCCAAAAGCTTTATCTCGAGATCTAACTGAAGGATTTTAATTAAAAAAATTCGGATAGTTCCTGATATAAATTGATGCTGTATATATTTTGGTGTAAATCGTTCATCACGTGGTGTTCCTATGCAACATTTTGTGCGATTTACGGGTCAGCTGTATCTGAAAAAGTAATACACGAATTTCCATCAAACTTCTTATTCGGTTAGTTCTTTGTATGAATTGATACTGTTTACATCTAGGTGTAAATCGCTCAACAGGCAATGCTGCTATACTGAATTTTTACGACATCCGCAATAGCTGTACATCAAAAATTGAAATTTCGGAATGGAAAAATCGAAATCACGGATTTTCATAAAACTTCAGATTCTCTAAATCGTGATTTGAACTAGTTCAATTTACATTTTGATGTTCAATCACCTAACAGGTGGCACTGATATGCTGAGTTTTTTCCTGCGATAGTTCTTTATCAAGAACTAATGCGCGAAGTTTCCCAGTAACTCTATTTAAAGACTTAATTTACGGAATTTCATCAAACTCCAGATTCATTTGATCCTTGATATGAATTGGTTATGTTTGCATTTCAATAACCCAAAAAGTACTGATATGCTGAATTTTTTTCGATTCTTGTATAAGTTCTATCTCAAGAACTAATATACGAAACAAACTTCAGATTCAACTATACATTTATAATTATTATTGCTAATTATGTTCTTGTATAAATCAATCAATAAGTGGCGCATTTATGTTTCATTTTGCCCGATATCTGCAATAGTTCTATTTTAAGACTTAATGCGTGGAATATCCTAGGTTTAGTATCCTCACAATAAGCATAGATTGTTTAGTTTATCATTTAGTTTTAGCACAGAAGATTATTATGTATGTGATGGATAAATGTTTTGGGATTTCCACTTCCGAAACATTTTAATTTGTATTTCATTTATTTTTAGCGTAAAAAAAATATCCCTCCCGCCTAAAATGCAACATTAACTAATAGATAAGGTGACAAGTTTGCAATTGCTCCTCTAAAAAATCAAATTGACCTCCCCACCTGTCAATTGCATTCGGATAGTATTTCTGTTTTTTTTAATGAGAAACTGAAACTTAATTTTACGATTTTACACATTGACAGAATAACGAAGCTTTCATTCTTGAGTTTATTTGAGAAAGCAATAAATACCATAAAAATTAACTTGCAAAATATGTTTATCAAAAACTAAATTCTAGCATCAACGAACTATATATGTCTAGCTTTTCTCACGTTACTAAGCATTCCAATTCGGAATCTTAGACATATGCAAGAGTAAAAAAAATTTTAGTGTTTTTAAAATTTCGCTGTCTCAATACAGTTATCTAAGGAAAAAGAAGAATTATTTTCCACTCTTTCTATGATTTAAAGCCAAGCTACAGCAGTGTTGCCAGTGGGCTACTTTTTTAAAATTCAGATTTCTTGATTGGCACCACTCTTTTGAAACGGTAAATTACCTTTGGTTTTCGCCGTAAGTGTTATGTCATTCAATAAAGCACATTTTATCATTTGTAAAAAGTGGTGCCAATGAAGAATCTGAATTATAAAAAAAAGTAGTCCATCTGGCAACACTGAGATACAGTATCACAGTTTTGTGGATCCTCCCTTCATGTAACTTGACATCGAATTTTTTTTAAATATTTTATCTCAATTAAAATGTTATCCAATTAAAAAGGGTTAAAATCTAAGACTTTTAATTTCCACCAAAGCTGTTCAGGTCTTAAAGTTATAACCATGGACTGATGTATATATTCTCACCTTGTTTAAGAACATATTTTTAATTTTTTATATAATTCATTGAAATCTAAAACACGCTCTTAAATCTTTCAGGGACACCGTTTATAATCCGCAAATACTTAATTTTAATGTCCAGTCTTCCAAAAAGGATTTGGGCTTTTTTATTATATCTTAGAGCTAAGCTAAGTAAAAAAAGCTGTTTATTATTTACAAATACTCCCTCCGTCTCAAATTAGTTGCAACTTTTAGGTTGAAAATTCTGTCTAAAATTTGTTGCTACATTTCAAGTAGGTGGTCTCATAAATAACTTTTGATGCAGTTTAGTAAGTAGACAACAGTAAAATTATACTATAATGAATATTATGTAGCATACTAATGTTATGTATGTTATTATATGCCAATGTTAATGTCTAGAAATAAAAATAACAAATATGACTCGACCTACTATAAAAGTGACGATAACTGTAATTATGAATAATAATTTAGAAAGTACACCAAAGAAGGAATTGAATAATTAATAGTGTAACGCTTTATTGCTGTTTACACTATAACATTTGAAAAATAATTGACTAAGTAGTAATGCTATAAATACCAAATCAAATTGAACCTTTGATGCATTGCAAAGGCGAAAGATTTATCACCAAAGTTATGTTTATGGAAGTGACGGCAAGACCAAGATCAGACTCGAATAAAAACAAAATGATTGGTGAAAACATTGGAATATGGTATTTTGTTTATTTAAAGAGGGACAAAATAATGCTGCGACAGAAGTTGAAGAAATTGTTACAGGGTTTGCACAGCTCTACCACTAAATTTTTACAGCATTTTCAATGTATTTTACAGCAGAAAAAATTTGCGAAAATTGCGAAACGAGGAGGTGGTTGCGAATTCTGTATCTTAAAAATTAAATATAAGTTTTCTTATCTTTAATAGTGGTGTCAGGGTCTTTACAAAATATAAGGAGTGTGCGAACCCTGTGCTAACAAAGCAGAAATCCGAAAATTGATTATAGAAAAGGTATTGCCAGGTATGAAAAATTAACCAATTGTGAAAAATCGAGTCCTGTATATATAAACTAGTCTATGTCATGGAAGGAAAAGAAATCTGAAATGGGCAGTTGAGTTATATGCTTTAATCTAAAAAAGATGTAATGCATCTATTGTATTTTCCTAAATGTTAACCTACTGCATGTTGCAAAGTACTTTATCTCCCAAATCTGTTTTTTGAAGCTGAATACGAATTTTTAAAAAGGCAGACATGGAGAATCACACATAAAAGTCTTTTCGCCATCTACCCATATGGGAAAGTGACAAAATCAATCGAAATAAGAACGATTAAAGAAATCATTTTGCATTACCTATGCATTTATGATATCTTTTGTAAAATTATTTTTTGTCGAAGTTTTTTGTGAATCTTCTAAGAAATAAATAATTTTTTAAAGTGGAAATAGAAATTATGTAGCACTTTTAAAATGTTATACTAAGATATGTAACGTATAGAAATAAATGGTACGTAAATTTGTTAGTAAAGCTTTACATTGATACATCTAATTATATTTCTGTTTCTTTTTTTGTATAAGCTTATACAAGCTTGATTACTTATGAATAACTATTTTTTTAATTTTCAGAATTTTCTTATAAATGTATTAAAATTGTAAAAACCAAATATTTCAATTTTTTTACTGATCAATGAAAGAATGTGATGGTAATTTTTTTTTTTGTCTTCGTGTTAATCCTCAACGGTTTAAGAAAAATCTTTTAAAAATTTTTAGATGTTTACTGTTATTATATATTTTCTTGAAAACATATTTTTATCAATGTTCAAAAGCGTAAAAGAGAAGAGGGAAATAAAATAGGAAGTAATTGTTACTATAACTTTTATTGTTATAAAAGTGCATATAACTTTTTCCTACGAAAGCCAGCGTCGTCATATTTAATTGTTAGAGGATAATAATACTGATGTGGGAATTTTTGAGGGAAAAGCAGGATGACGAGGTTACCGTAACTATTGTTATTAAATAACGCGGGCGTTACAATTTCCAAATGTGGTGAATTGAAAAACCAAAAGGTGGTGAAATTTGAATTTAAAAAAATTGCTCACTGGCAACCCTGCACATGTTCTTCTGGCTACCTATATGTACCCAAACCCCTACCTTCTTATTTTTTCCATTGTGTGTAAACGATTACATAACGACTACAAATCATTTTTATGATACTCCTGATTGTTCAGAAAGTTCTTTTTTGTATTTGAGATGAATCTGCATAAAGCTGTGCTTGAAATCTTCATGCCAAGTCTTCAGTGGAGCGCCGCTACGTTCCCGATCCTAAACTTTAATACCGCCATCTTTAAAACGTCGAAACTGAAATTCGCATGCGCTTGTCTATATGATTTCCTCTCCAAGAACAGCACAAACAAATTAATATGCTTTTACAGTACTTTTTGCTTGGTGGAAATCGTAAAGAATGCAATGACGAATAAAAGATTTATCATACGACACTTTTCACCTTCAAAATTTCATCTTTACTTTCATTTTTCTCACAGCTTCTGCATTGATTCAAAAAAACGGTCAACTGGTTCATATCATGATGACAGAGACGCGATTTAGTGATTGGCGTACTATTTCAGAGTAAATTCAGACAAAATTCGCTTTACAACTTCTCACTATACCCAATATTTACTTTAATATGTCAAAACCACTTAACCAATCAATATATTTGAGATAAAAAAAAACTTGCAAACAACGATTATTTTTTTCATGTGTTTTACAGAATTTTTATTCTTTTAGCACCGATTTTTCAAAACAGAAGATTTTGCCTGGTTTAATCAGAAAAATGCTCGAATTAAATAATGCAAAATTTACAGTAAGAATTTACTGGTGAGAAAAATAAATCATGATTGGAATATGTATGTCGGTAAGTGGTACGGACAAATCATTATTGTCAAAAACACGTTGCACGTATGATCTACGAGCAAATCAGGGTAGCGGTTAAATATAATATTTATTGAATCGCTAAAGGACCCAAAGTTTGGCTCGAATGTTTGAGGTTATTTTAAGATTTGGGAAATAAATAAATACCTCTGCAAGCTATTCTCTCAATAAAATAAAATCCATTAAAAGTAATTCTAATAATAAACCTTACGTAACATACAATACGCAATAAAAAAGATACATAACATACTTTTAAATTAAAAGAACAGAGTATTTTCGTATTATTATTTCACTTTAATTATAAATCTAGAGATGTTTAATTGTTCCGACTGATTTTAGGTGAATAACGTATTCTTTCATTAAATTAATTAGCAATAAAGTACATGGATAAAAATAAACGGAATAGAATTGTAATTTAATTTAATAAATTTTAAATGTATCATACTTAATCCGAAACACTCAGCGCCTAAATTGTGTCGCTTAATATTAACTAAAAAAAATTTCTCTTTTATATCATGAAACAGAAAATTAATTCCTTAATTTTTACATGCTTAAACACATTTGTATGCATTAATTACAACACATAGATGCTTGAGTTAGAAAATCTGATTATCGAATGCGCGCACAATGTTTTGAATTCACGTTACCAGTTACGAAAAATGCGCTTCCATCTGTCCACAGAATGCGTAAAGGCCAGCTACTATCTTCATCATACCTGATAAGGAAATGATTTGCAAAATCCAGCCGTAATTGATAGTCTCCTGCTTCCAACAACAGGACACGCAGGAATCGGTACGGAAACATGTTTAGAACAGAGCGCAGAATCTTGCGTACAGTTGAATTCAGCATATTGAGAACAAGTGAAACACCGCGTGCAGTTGTGGGACGTACTGTGCTTATAGTTTGATGAACTTCTGTAACAGCTTCCACAGGAACGGAAGGTCGTCCAGACCGAGGTCGATCGCATGTGCAACCAGTTTCTTCAAATTTATGAATCAAGTCCTGTACAGCTTTGGCAGTGCACGGGCCTCGCAGTAATCCATGGTTGCGGCGGTAAACAAGCAAAGTCTTTGGGGCATTTTGTCCATTTAGGTAATAAATCTTTATGATTTCCCCACGTTTTTCCACTGAAAGTGGTATCTTGTTTCGAATGGCAGAAGGCAACATACGCGGCTCTCATTTCGCAGTACCTTTTCTTTCACGTTGCGTAACGACGTCAATCATGACTGTGTCTTACGTAAACTCGAAATTTGCGTTTCTTGGTTTCTTCTTCTCGTTTTGTGAAAAACAAATCAGGCTGGGATATCAGCCGAAGAAACGGTGTGACGTGTGACGAAAATGAAACGAACATTAATGTTCTGGTGCACGGCAAAGTCCTTTTCTACTTTTCCCTTGCCTAGTTCAGGTGATTTTCATGCTACAGTTGCCATTCCAACGCTATTTAGGGTTTTTCACAATGTAGATCACATTACAATACAAAAAACTGGGTGTTGCCATTTGATTTTTTCGAAATTTTCTCACTAACCGTAACTGAGTGACACTGATGTTTTCAATATTATTCTTGATCGCATAACTCAAACTACCTTCAGCCAAATTTTCAATCAGTTTCTGTGAATGGTATAATAGTTAGGGGCCAAATGTCGTGATGGTTTTTTTATAATCACCCTGTATTTATTATATTTTTATCCATGTTTATATTTGCTGTTATTTGAAAATAGAAAAAAACAAACTTAAGTAATAAATCTAAGCAATAGG
Organism: Maratus speculifer; assembly: GCA_964019185.1. Taxonomy (NCBI): domain Eukaryota; kingdom Metazoa; phylum Arthropoda; class Arachnida; order Araneae; family Salticidae; genus Maratus; species Maratus speculifer. The sequence goes on from OZ025295.1 coordinate 398,762,642, forward strand.
AAAATTTTACAGGCAAAATAAATACAAAATGCTCATACATATTTTATTTTTCATCAAATCCCCCAAAAATGTATAATTTATAATTTAAACCACCGCTTTGTAAATAAGTAAATAAATCTATGTATGCGGAAAAAATGGATTTATTTGTATTAAAGTTCTTTTTTAAATTTAAATTATTTTTATCTGTCTTTAATAAATACTATCATGGGGAATCTTATTTATATTTAAACAAAAGAATAAGCATGAAATATTTCACGTGTTGGGAATAGCTTAAGATTTCTCTTTAAAATTTTAAATAAACGAAGAAAATTCATTCGAAAGGAAGAAAAGTTTAAAGGAATATTACAAAACATAATAATACCAAAACTTAAAATAGTGGAAAATCTCTTAAGACCTAAAAACGCAGCACGAATAATAAATATTTACATTAATTTGACGGGGAACAATATACTTATTTAAAATTTACGAAAATAAAATTGGAATTCAAAATAAATTTCTCTGCGTTTAAATGGTATAAGGAAAATTTTGAATATTACTAAAATTACGATAAAGCTGCTTCGTTACTTAATATTTCACGTAAGCCGTTAATGCCTTACTTTTTTTAACTCCTTGGGGACGTGCAACACGTATACGTGCCGTGAAAAGGCTTATGAATCCTTGTTTATCCCCACCAGTAAAATTTTACTGTGAAATTTGCTTTAATTAATCGAAACATTTTCTCGATTTAATTAGGCACTTTTTTTTTTTTTTTTTGTAACTGGTGACAAAACATTAAAATTTTTTGTAAAAACTCCCGTCACGAAAGGGTTAATACTTTTTTGTAAACTTTTTGACACAGATTTTTTACATATAGTATGATTTGAATTATTAAATCGCTCAAACTTTGGGATTAAATAAAGAGAAAATTTCCGTAAATACTGGTACTGAAATTTAAAAGTTGTTTTTTGTTAATCTGTAAATAGATGACTGGGTGGCAACGGATCACGAGGAATTGAAAAAAAAAAATTAACAAAAGTATATGATTATTTAAGTTTATTTTAGAATTGAAATATAGATATTTTTCTAGATTCAAACTAAATTGTACTTTTCTAAATTTTAATCAGATTATGTTTACTCCCTAAAGTAACGTGATATCGGCTGTAACGAGTATGCCAGTGCCTTCGCCTTCAACGGAATTGCCAGTCAATTCTTCAGATTCGGGACAATCTTCACGACTCCCATGCCGCATATAAACACGTCATACATCAAATGTTAAAAAATTATATTTACTTCTAAAACCTTTCTGATGCGGTATCCTTACAAAGGGCATCTAATTTTAATTTTACAGGCCATCAAGATTTTTTTTTTTTTTTAATTTTCTTTTTTAACATGCCTGAAAATAGTCAAGTTTACATTTTCTCATATACTCGTTTTAAATTCTGGTGTAACTTGATTAATCTCCGAGCCGGAATGGATTAAATATTTAATTCTTTAAAATTAAATGATACAAAGGATCAACGATTCATTAGGCAATAATTTACATCATACTCTATTCTTCTGCATCCTCCCCCCCCCCCAAAAAAAAAATATATATATACATCCTGTTACCGGTCCTGAATCGATAATCTGCATTCATTATTTTTAATTATATATCTCGAGCTTGAAAAGAGAGTATATCTCCGAAATTTAGAATTTAAATTGTGGAGGGGCACAATTTTTATTATTCCATTTTAGGGACCAATAAATTTATGTTCTTTTTGTAATTTTTCTGCATTTGCTAAAGATTTTATGGCACAATTATGTCGATCAACCAGACAACAAACATAATTATTGAGTTGTACGGCAAATAGTGTCCATTTGGTAAAATTAATTCAAACCGAAAAATTCTATCGTTTAATTTTTACATAATGTTTCCGATGTCTAATGTCTAGTAATTAATGGGCAGAATTTTCCGGTACGAATTGATTTTTCCAAACGGTCATGACTTTCTGAATGAATCAATAATTTTTCAAATTGTATAAATCTCGCTTCTCTTGCATTGAATGAGATACAATATTTGAAAAATATATTTTTCACGCTTCTTATATTAGTCCACTATAGAAATAACATTTTTAAGTTCAGAAAGTAATGCTAGAATAAATTATAAATATGCATTATAAATAGCAATTTTTCAAAAACTTTTTTTACCCTGCAAATTTGCAGTCACTAATTAGGCCTATAAAACATGCAATGACAGTTTATTAGCGTTATGTGTTCTGTTAATGATCCTCAGAGAGGACGTAAAATCCGTGATCATAAAATCCCGTAATCTCCAATTATTTGAATTATAAGACTTCAGCTCGCAATAAAAATGGAAATTAAGAAGCAGTTTTGTTTTGTCCGTCTATTTATCCTTCTTTGAACGTGAGAAAATTAACAATAAATGAAGAATAAAAATGGTTGTTATCAGAGAATTAATTGAAACAACGTTTATTTTTATTTTTATCGTTATAAATAATGAATGAAATGAATTTCACAAATTAGAGTCAATATTATTATTTTCATTTTCTCCATTCGTTGTATTATTTAAAAATTATATACACGCTATCTGTGTGTGAATTAAAAGGAAATCGAATGTTATATATGTGATAAAACTGAAATAATAAATATAAGAATATTATATTATAATAATAAATAAATAAATAAGTAAATAAATAAATAAACAGGATAAACAAAAATGCAGAAACCATAAATGTAAAAAAGTATACAGACTCTTCAGAGGTACCAAGCATGCTAATTCATAGAAAAAATATGTTATTTCGTCGAATATTGTCAGAAATATGCTTAAAAAGACAAAAATAAGCACCTGATAGCATATCTGGAAACCAAGAACAGTAAAAATTATTGCATAAAAAAATTAACTAACCTGTAAGTGAAATGAAAAAGAAAAAAAACCAAAATATAAAACATACCAGAAAAACAAATCCAACCATTATAATAATAAAAATTAAACAATGGGAGAAAGCCTGATATTCAACACAAGCCAAGCTAAAATGAGTCAAAAAAAAAAAAAAAAAAAAAAAAAAAAACCTGAATACTATGTTATAGCGCTGCCATCTATGAAGACATAAAGGAACGTAGTCCTACCATTGAAATCTCAGAAATGCTGCAATCTACTGTTTATAGAATGTTAATCTACCTTCACATATTCAATCAAGAATAAAGGGCGATTTCCTCTAATTAAAAAGATTCTTTTAGTTTGTAATTTTATCAATATTCAAAAAATTTAGTGAAAGGTTTAGCAGCTGTCTTCCTTTCTGTAGAATGTGATTATGCCAATCATCTGCAGCAAAACAATCCAGAGCAAATAACCACTGTCTATCACTAAATATAGCACGGTGTAACACCGGTGTAAAAAAATACAAACGGTGTTTTTGACCTCCTCTAACACTTCTCCCCATTTCATGAAAAATAAACTAAAGCAAATTTCGATAGCATATTGAAATCAATTTATTTTTGAGTTCGTAATTAGGAGATGTTTCATGCGAAAAATCACATGGTACTTTTTTTTACACGTAATTTACTTAGTCCCTTAAATCTTTCTTTAAAATATTTTTGAATGAGTAATAATGTGTAAATAGGGGGATTAATAGTCTCTATAGTTGATGTAAATGTGAATTTCTCAGATCAAGATGCTTAGAAAAATCTTATTCTATGAATACTAATACTGAATCTTCTACTAAGATTATAAATTAATTTTCGAACGTAGAAATCTAGAGTTCTGAATGAGATGTCTACAAGGTTCGTACGCGTCCTGGAATTTCATGAATAGAAAATTCTTTCGTACCAGAATTTTCTTATAAAAAATCCGTAATTAAGGAAGACGAAATTTCGCGCTTTTGAACTATATTGATTTTTCTGCAAAGAATTGTTGGTATTGCACCTGGAAAATAACGGTACCCGTACGAATCATGGTCTACCTACCTTAAACTTTCTATCATATGAAACAAAATGCATCGTGAATATCACGAATTTTGCAAATAAGTGATCGAGAAACTTTTAAGACAGCAAAAAAAAAAAAAAAAAAAAGATACGCTACATACAATTTCACTTCTCCAGAAAATGTGCATTTTTCATAATGTAGTTGTGTCTCCCATAATGCAAATGAATAATCTAGAAACAGTCTCTTGGTTATTGAAAATTTGGGATATGATAATATCTTTTTTTTAAATTGTTGCGGCGCTTAAAAATGTAAAAACGCAAAATTTATGAATATGCTTCTCTTTTTTTCGTGCACCAATCGGTTATGTCGATGAACGTTAAGATATTCGAAACAAAAGAAGTAAATAAATATATAAAACAGCATTTTGTTTTTTTTCCTTTTTGTGAGCTCAAGAAAGCAAGAAAAGCACAGACTCACGTGGCAGAAAAAAACAATGTGTTTTTGATAAGTTTTAATACCTCGGCCAATTATCACAAAAATAATAATCTGAACCTCAAATGCTCTAGGACCTACCTTAAACTACTCTCATCGAAATTTTAAATTTCATATGTGTTATAGATTTTAGTCAAACACACGCACAAAGGCAAACACCGAAAGAGGGAAACTTTTTTTAGATTAAAAATAGCTTTGAACAAGGTGCATTTCGCCAGCCCCCCCACCAACTTAAATTTTTTCGACAATAATACCAGTCGTTTATACCTCGTTTGTACCCGTTTGTACCAGCAATCTTTTCGTTTGTACCTCATTTGTACTAAAGTAATAAAGAGTTTTTAGTGGGGGGGCTGGAGAAACGGCCAGCCCCCCCACCTCAACATTTAAAAAAATGAATAGTGCCAATCGTTTATACCTCGTTTGTACCCGTTTGTACCAGCAATTTTTTCGTTTGTACCTCATTTGTACTAGAGTAATAAAGACTTTTTAGTGTGGGGGCTGGAGAAATGCCAGCCCCCCCACCTCAACATTTAAAAAAATGAATAGTGCCAATCGTTTATACCTCGTTTGTACCCGTTTGTACCAGCAATTTTTTCGTTTGTACCTCATTTGTACTAGAGTAATAAAGAGTTTTTAGTGGGGGGCTGGAGAAATGCCAGCCCCCCACCTCAATATTTAAAAAAATGAATAGTGCCAATCGTTTATACCTCGTTTGTACCCGTTTGTACCAGCAATCTTTTCGTTTGTACCTCATTTGTACTAGAGTAATAAAGAGTTTTTTGTGGGGGAGGGGCTGGAGAAATGCCAGCCCCCCCCCCACTTTAACATTTAAAAAAATGAATAGTGCCAATCGTTTATACCTCGTTTATACTCGTTTGTACTAGCAATTTTTTCGTTTGTACCTGATTTGTACTGGATTAATAAAGAGTTTTTTGTGGGGGGCGGGGGGGGGCTGGAGAAACGGCCAGCCCCCCACCTCAACATTTAAAAAAAATGAATAGTACCAATCGTTTATACCTCGTTTTTACCCTTTTGTACCAACAATATTTTCGTTTGTACCTCATTTGTACTAGAGTAATAAAGAGTTCTTAATGGGGGACAGGAAAAACAGCCAGCCTCCCACCTTAATATTTTCATAAATGAACAGTGCCAAACGTTTATACGTCGTTTGTAATAGTTTTACCCAAAAATCTTTTCGTTTGTACATCATTTGTACTAGAATAATAAATGGTTTTTAGTGGGGGAGCTGGAGAAACGGTCAATCCTCCACCTCAATATTTTAAAAAATGAACAGTGGCAATCGTTTATACTTCATTTGTACCTGCTTGTACCAACAATCTTTTCGTTTGTATCTCATTTGTATTAGAATATTAAAGAGTTTTTATTGGGCGGAGGGGCTGAGAAACACCCATTTTAAAATTTAAAAATATGAACAGTGTCAATCGTTTATATCTCATTTGTACCCGTTTGTACCATCCATCTTTCCGTTTGTACCTTATTTGTCCTAGAGTAATAAACAGTTTGTATTTGGGGGGCTGTAGAAACGGCCAACCTCCTGCCTTAATATTTAAAAAACTGAATAGCGCAAATGGTTTTTTCCTCATTAGTGCCCGTTTGTGCATTCAATATTTTCATGTATACCTCATTTGTACTAGAATAATAATTTTTTTAGAGGAAAGGGGGGGGGGTTCCGGTCAATCGACTAGCACTCACCTCAATATTAAAAAAATAGTACAGCCTATCGTTTATATACTTCATTCTTTTAGTTAGTACATCAACATTACTAGAATAATAAAGAACTAATAAGGTGGGGGTAGGGGAAGCTGGAGAAACGGGAAGCTCCAATTTTAGAATTTTACAAAATAAATTGCTGCAATCGTTTATATCTTAATTGTACTCGTTTGTAAAAACAGTGATTTCATTTCTATCTCATCTGTACTAGAATAATAAAAGTTTTTTGTAAGTTGAGGACACTGGAAGCGCACATTTCAATATTAAAATAGGAAAAAAAAGCTATAGATAGCCCCAGTCTTTTATAACCCTTTTATACCTTATTTTTACCAGTGTAATAAGCGGTTTTTTGTGTGATGATGGAGAAACTCCAGACCCCTGTCTCAATATTTGAAATAATAAATAACGAAATCGCTTATACCTCCTTTGTATTCATTTGTACCAACAGTCTTTTTGTTTGTACGTCAGCTTTAGTAGAATATTGAAAAAAAATTAATGGTGAAAAAAAAAAAAAAAAAAAAAAAAAAAAATTGGAATTTAGAAAAAAAAAATTGGGGAAAAAGGCTGGAGAAATGGGAAGTATCCTTTTCAAAACTGGTCGCTAATAGCAATCCCAAAACTTTCTTCCATCTCATACATGTTAAATTTTCGAAATTTTCCATTACAGTGCCAAAATTAAATTGTAACATATGCCCATCAAGAGAATTTTAATGATATGAAGTTCCATGCATTAGTTCTTGAGTTATGAACATCGCTAAAATCGTGTAAATCCGACAAAATGCAGCATAGCAGCGTTACTTGTTAGGCGATTCACACCAAAATGTATACAAAACCAATTCATGTCAACGAACCATTGTCAACGATTAACTGAATCTGAATTTGGATAGAAATTCGTGCATTAGTTCTTGAGAGTTGTTACAGATATCGTAACAAATGCTGTATAGCAGCGCCAACTGAAGAGCTATTTACAACAAAATATAAACAGCATAAATTCCTGTCAAGGACTTATCGAATCTGAAGTTTGATGGAAATCTGTGAATTAGTTCTTGAAATAGAGCTATTGAGGAATTCTTAAAAAAAATACAGCATAGAAACGCCACCTATTAACCAATTTACACCAAAATCTAGAAAATGTCAACTCATGTCACGGACTAACCAAATTCATGAAAATTTGTGCATTATACCTAAAGATTGAGCGATTGCAGAAATTTTCAAATAATGCTGTATTGCAGCGCCACCTATCGAGCGGTTTACACAAAAACGTAAAAAACATCAATTCATGTCAAGGACTAACTTAATCTCAAGTCTGATGACATTCTGGATATAGTTATTACGGTAATCTCACAAAAGGCAGCATAGCAGCATTACCTGTTGTGTGATTTACACCAAAATCTAATCAGCACCAATTTATATCAGACTAACTAAATATATATTTTTTATAAATGCCATGCATTAGTTCTTAAAATAGAGTGCTCACAAAATTTATGTCACATGCAGACAAATAGACTCACTGTTGGTTTTTGGAATTTCTGACTCCTAGAGCTTTTAAACCCGTCGAAAACCGGAATTCGAAAATTTTCCTGAAAACGATATTTTTTCTTATAAAGATAGAAAAAATAATTAAAAAAGGTAGTGTTAATTATTTATATCTTGTTTGTACCTCATTTGCTCAAGAGTAATAAATGGCTTTTTGTGGGAGATGGAGAGACGGTGAAAATCCCTCTCTCAATATTTAAAAAAATAAATGGCTCCAATCGTTTCACCTCCTTTGTATCCATTTATATTAACAATCTTTTCGTTTGGTTTTAAGCTGTACTAGAATGATTAAAAAGAAATCAGTATTTAAAAAGCATGCATACAATATTAACGGTTGTTATAATTGGCACGGATAGTGCCAATTATTTATACTTCATTTTTACATAGAGTAATAAAAGTTTTTCACTTTGCGTGGGGAAAAGGACCAGCTTCTACCTCAATGTTTTAAAAACTGCATATCGTACAAACGAGATATAAACGATAAGAGTTTATGCACATTATTAAATATTTAGGGGCAAGGACTGTTTCTACAGCACCTCCACTAAAAACTTTTTATTAATCTAGTACAAATGAGGTACAAACGAAAAAATTGTTGGTACAAACGGGCACAAACAAAATATAGACGATTGGCACTGTTCATTTTTTTTAATATTGAGGCGAAGAGGGGGGGGTCGTTTCTCCAGCCCCTCCTATAAAACTCTTTATTACTCTAGTACAAATGAGGTACAAACGAAAAGATTGCTGGTATAAACGGGTACAAACGAGGTATAAACGATTGGCACTATTCATTTTTTTAAATGTTGAGGTGGTGGAGCTTTCATTTCTCCCCCCCCCCCCACTAAAAAGTCTTTATTACTCTTGTACAAATGAGGTACAAACGGAAAAATTGCTGGTACAAACGGGTATAAACGAGGTATAAACGATTGGCACTATTCATTTTTTTAAATGTTGAGGAGGGGGGCTGGCATTTCTCCACCCCGGCCCGCTAAAAACTCTTTATTACACTAGTACAAATGAGGTACAAACGAAAAAATTGCTGGTACAAACGGGTACAAACGAGGTATAAACGATTGACACTATTCATTTTTTTAAATGTTGAGGTGGGGGGCTGGCATTTCTCCAGCCCCCCCCCCACTAAAAACTCTTTATTACTCTAGTACAAATGAGGTACAAACGAAAAAATTGCTGGTACAAACGGGTACAAACGAGGTATAAACGATTGGCACTATTCATTTTTTTAAATGTTGAGGTGGGGGGGCTGACCGTTTCTCCAGCCCCCCCCCCCACTAAAAACTCTTTATTACTCTAGTACAAATGAGGTACAAACGAAAAGATTGCTGGTACAAACGGGTACAAACGAGGTATAAACGACTGGTATTATTGTCGAAAAAATTTGAGTTGGTGGGGGGGCTGGCGAAATGCACCTCTTTGAACAGATAAAAGCTTTATGTGAAATAAATGATAAACAAAGTAGATAGCTGTTCTTTATAAAAAAATGTTTAATGCAACTAAATACAAAAATTTGTAAAAATAAAACTGAGACCGGAATGTTTTACAGAAGAAAGCAATCGGTTCTTTTTAATTAATCCTTGTCGATGGTTTGTTTTTTCATCTAAATTAAAATCGTGGCAACACAGCAGTTACAGGAAACAGCTGTGTGAATTAAATTAAAATGTTGTGCATCTCTGTCGTGAACTGCGACTGTGTGGAGTAGAATCTGAAAAATCAAATCTAACATTTTAATTGTGAGACAAATTTTACATGGGACCACAAAAAATAATTTAAAAAAGAGAGTAAAAACGTTCCGAATATGTACCACTCAATAAATAAATGCTGTTGATAGGCATGAATTTAATAAAAATTTTTATAAGTAATTTTGATACTTGTAGAAGATTTTAAATTAATTTAAAGAATCTTGTTTAGTCCTAAGACGACATCGGAATTGAGGAGATAAATTTTCAGACGGAAACAATGGAGTTTCCTCAGTAAAAATTCTATATTTTAAGTTCCGTATATAAAAAGTTAAATCCGAATCGTTATAAGATCAGTCGTTTGTCCATCTGTCGCGACCATTTTTTTCTTAAACTACGGAACTTCCGAAATTCAAATTTACCACAACTGTAGAGACTATTGATCAACTTATTTACTCATTGTTACTCATCCACAATTATTTATAAGAAAGATTTAAAGAAATAAAGTAAGTTACGTGAAAAAAAGGATTTTGTGATTTATCACCCGAAAGACCTTGTAACGCCGAATTTTAAAATCAATTTGATTTAATTTTCGAATTATATTTAAAGAGCTATCGTCGGAAATGTAGCGTAAAATGCATCTGCAACCCTTCGTTTCTTTTTTCCAAATATATTGAAACTAAAATTCTGAAAAAAATCATGGAAAATAAGATTTATTCAAAGCAGAAGATCCTAAGACCCAAGACGTATATTGTCCAGTTGCCTGTAGACATTTATTTTAGGTAAAATTCGCATTTTCCGCGTTACACACAAAATTTAATATGTGGTCGTTCAGCGGGAAGTTGAGTGATACTAGAGGTATGACACCGAATTTTAAAAGGATTATTATTAATGATTTTTTGAAAAAAAATGGTCGATAATTAACAGACATAGTAATTAAAAATCTAACTAAAAAATGCGGTTCGAATCATCGCAGCGTTGCAATTCTCCGTCCTCCTTTCCAAACGCGTTTGGTACAATGACACTTTAAACTTTGCACAATGTATTTGTTTTAGGAATTCCGAAACATAACGATAAATAATCAACGATTTCCGTTTATTGAATTTCATATTATGAATTTAATTACCGCAGCATAACTTCAAGGCATTGGAAGTCAGTAGTTTTGAAACAATCATCAGTTATAATTCAATATGTAATTCATTTACCTTAATGTCCTGCGTATAATCCACGGATCAAACAATTCTTTTTATGCCCAGAAATTTTATATAGTAATTGAAGTTAAATATTTACTGCGATCTGAAAAGCTACATTTTATTTCTAGAATTTCCTGGTTCGTAAAAGGATTGTTTGAACCGCGGATTATACGCAGGAAATAACGGTATAATGAAAAAGTAGAGTTTCATTATTCTGTCAATAAAAGTTTTTTGGAATGTTGCAATAGATGGTTAAAAATTTTATTATCGGAGACTTTTTTGGGAGTAGATAAAACTCTTGCTTGAATGACTTTTTGTTCTGACAAATAGCAATATTTTCTTTTTTGATATAAGTCTTCTACAAAAGTGGCCTTATAAAAAATTAAATTTATTGTGTCCTAGGTTGCGTATCAAAGGATTGTGGTTGCATTTACATTGCATGATATATTTGGAATTTCTTTTCGAAAAAAATCTAATTTAACTCCTTAGTTAACCATTTCCGGCACACTGTGCCCAGTCCGGGATTTAATTTTAATTCCAAACCTGCAAATTCCACCAATAATATTTTAGTGAAATTTTGCTTTTACAATGAAAGTTTAAATTAAGGGATTCTTAATTTATAAAAAAACCATTTATAAATTCCGGTGACAATTGATAATTTCTCATTTTACTAACCGAATTTGCCTCTGCCGTAAATGGTTAAGGAGATCTATAACACAGGTCACGGAAAGATCACTGTTTTCATCCCCATTAAATTTTTTAATTATTCCATTGCTCAGTACTGCGAGAATTACAAAAACAATCTAATTCCCAGTGTACAATGCGCTCCCGAAATTCCTTAATTTGAAGTATCGGAATTCATACTTAAAAAGCTAAATACACTGGTGTCCAAAATTTAAGCATAATTGGTAATTAAGTAATTATTTTTATGTAATGAAAGAAATATGAATCGGAATGTGCTGAAACTCCAGGTGTGTAAACAAAATAGTACGCGTCACATATTTTCGCGAAGAGTTTTCCCCGAAATCGAACAGGGGACCGTCAACAAATTGAAAAAGAACGAAGATCTTTTGGATAACCCTGTCAAAACTAATGTATCAAAAGCGTTCAAACTGCACATTATGATTAATTGGCTTATTGTAATGTACTGTGTTAATTTTTACAAGGCTAGCATGTATACTCGTAGAGAAATTAAGGTTTTTATAAAAACAGTCTTAAGTTTTTTGCTTATAATTTGCAGAGTTCTTAATATAAAATAGTGTTCTTTTTTGAAAAAATGACAAACATCATTGTAAACAGTACCCTGTCATCAGAATTAAAAAATAATAAAAATTGTATGAAAAATGTGTATGTTTAGTAAATAATTTTTCATTGCGCATGCGTCAACGATATCAAAATGTCATTTGCATATTGTGTTAACTAAATGTATAGAGCAACTTCTGTAAAAGTTTCAAAAACATAGCTTGAAAATTCTGAAAATGGGAGCCTATAGAATTAAATTAAAAACCTTTATTCCCTAAATGAAGCAAAAAGATGAGGGGCTGTATCCATATTCCATTGTTTAGTGCCTACACAATATTGTACGTACAACTATATTTAGGTAAAACCCCTGATTTTTTTGCTTCCTTTAGGAATAACGGATTTTGAGTTGATTCTATAGGCTCCCATTTTTAGAATTTTCAAGCTATGTTTTTGAAACTTTTACAGAAGTTGCTCTATACATTTAGCTAACACAATATGCAAATGACATTTTGATATCAATGACGCATGCGCAATGAAAAATTATTTACTAAAAGTACTCATTTTTCATACAATTTTTATTATTTTTAAATTCTGATGACAGGGTATTGTGTACAATGATGTTTGTCATATTTTCAGAAAAGAACATTATTTTATATTAAGAACTCTGCAAATTATAAGCAAAAAACTTGGAAAAATTTAGGACTGTTTTTATAAAAACCTTAATTTCTCTACGAGTATACATGCTATCCTTGTAAAAATTGACACAGTACATTACAATAAGCTAACTAATTATAATGTACAGTTTGAACGCTTTTGCTTCATTAGTTTTGACAGGGTTATCCAAAAGATCTTCGTTCTTTTTCAATTTGTTGACGGTCCCCTGTTCGAATTCGGAGAAAACTCTTCGCAAAAATATGTGACGCGTACTATTTTGTTTACACACCTGGAGTTTCAGCACATTCCGATTCATATTTCTTTCATTACTTAAAAATAATTACTTAATTACCAATTATGCTTAAATTTTGGACACCAGTGTACATTTCGGTTTGTTTGATAGCGAAAACAAATATTTCTATTTTAAATTTCTGATGTGAATATGGAATATTTGAATAAAAAAAGTAACTAAAAAGGAAGATCTCATACGGGAATATACCCAGAAAAGAAAAGAAAAGAAAGAAAAATTGAGCAGCATCGGTCGAGCGTTAGTACAGATATAATAAAAGTTTCGTTTATTTTGCGGCGAAGCAAATTTTCAAAAAATACGCTTTTATGTAGAACAATCTCTAACCTCTTCGCGACGAGCGCCCGTTATTCATTTTTTACATTTTTATCAACAATTTTTCGAAACTGAAAAAATTCTGTAATTGAATCTCAAAAATTCTCTCATTAAATAAGATAAATTTTACAATAAAAATAACTGATGAAATATTCGGAATGACAATTAACGAGCAATTTTTAGATGCATTAAAATTGTTTGCTTTTAGCGAGGAAAATACTGCTTGCGAATTCGCTTATTCGTATTTTTGCACAAATATTCGATTTTTTTTTTTTTTTTACATGTTTTCTATTGGAAACCCGCCGCTAAATGTAACTAATGCTTTATGACATACGTAAATAGTACCATAACTTAACTGCCAATTTTTACGCATTTTTGCTACCACTAAAATTTTACACAGATTTTTCATTTGTTTAATCATATGATTTTGACGATTAAATAACACAATATTTTCTATAAATTTTTTCTGGTAGGGAAAAGTTGCCAGATATGCCATAAGCATTTTTTCAACTTATTCTGAGTATGTTAAGTAAGGAGATCTTCTTGGTAAAACGAAAACACAGATGGTAGTATAAATTATATTATTGACATTTTAGGAGTAAAAATAAAATCACAATGAATCGAATGCTTTCGACATTTCTAAAATAAATCTAACGCAAAATTTTTCGTAAGGGAATAGTGGGGATAAAGTTTTGATTTAGTTTTTATAAAAACAAGGTAGAACCCGTCAAATTTTGACGAAAGAAAATGTTTAAAAAGGAACTGTTTCATTGGCTTATAATAAACCTATTTGTTATAATAAAAAATGCATTTCATATTGGTAAGTTTGAATCTTAAATAAACGATATTTAACGTCAAATTAACAAAATACTCTTTCTATAAAACTGAGTTGTAGAAATTGTTAAAATTAAAGTTTAATCGTACATATAAGCAGTGAAAAATAATAAAACCTATTATTATGATAAAGTTATCAATTAAGGTTCTTATGCTAGTATTCCAAAATGAAAAAAAAGCAAAATTTATTCAACTTTGACTGAATCAGAATTTTTTTCCCTTGATATCTGAACCCGGCATCATTTTCACTATGTCAAAATTTACAAATGCACATTTCGTATCAATATTACTTTTTCAAAAAAAAAAAAAAAAAAAAAAAAAAAAAAAAGAAGAAGAAGAAGAAGAAGAAGAAGAAGAAGAAGAAAAGAAAAGAAAAAAATTGGCATTTTAATTTGATCATTTTGATTTAAAACTTGAAATATCAATGCTATTAGCTGAAAAAGATATTTTACTGTTGATATATTCTTCTACGTGTAAATCAAATTTTGTAAACATAAATGTAAAATTCACCGATTTTATAACAGAAAATATTTAAATTTAAATTTTTTCCCTTTTAATGCGAAAATGGCAACATAAAGATACAGTAATCAATATTTTCCCTTTTTTTCTTTGCTTTTAATAGAAGTGGAGTACTCCTGATGCTACGATTAGAAAAGCGGTATTGAAAAGTACAAAAAATTTAATATTTCAAAAACAAATTAAGATAGAGTTTTCAAACAAAGTTCATGTAAAAGTACATTTTTTCCCTTACACGATGGTGTAAAAATTGAAAATGTGCGACATTCAAAAGTTTAAAAATTTGTAGTAAGCAAAAATTGCAATACCGAAATTTCATTAAAAATTCGTAAGTGTTGCCATTCGGAAAATGACGTATGCGTTACGCACAGATACGTTTGGCCTTTATTATATAGATTGACAGCTCATCCAGGCCTGACAATATCAATTTTACTAAATTTCTTATAATAAACAAACAAGTATATGTTTAAACCCTTTCCGGAACGGAGTAAATCTGTTTCAAATAATAAATTTCCACCAGAATTTATAAACGAATTTGTTATTAAATAAGAACTTTCTTACTTTCAGGTATTCCGTAAAGGGAAAAAATTAAATATTGTTGGTACAAGTAAAATTTTAATTAGGTGTCTTTTTTTAAGGACGCCGCGCCAAAATTGGTTAATCGAAATAAATTCACAATTACGAATATTACGATTTTATAAATATCGTGATTTTGACACATTTATAGTATCTTATTAACCCTTTCCGACGCGGACAAATTCTGTTAGTAAAATGAGAAATTATCGACTGACAACAGAATTTACAAGCGACTTTTTAAGAAATCAAGAACTGCTTAATTTAGGATTTTATTAACAAATTCCGGCACACTGTGCCCGATCTGGGATACCTAATTTTAATTCGAAACTTGTAAACGGCACCAATAATATTTTACTAAAATTTTGCTTTTACAATAAAAGCTTAAATTAAGGGATTCAAAATATCTAAAAAATTCGTTTGTGAATTCCGGTGTCAATCGATAATTTCTCATTTTACTAGCAGATTTTGCCCGTGCCGGAAAGGGCCAATGCAAGTTTGGAATTAAAATTAGGTGTGTCCAGACCAGACACACTGCGCCGGAAATTGTTAAAAAAGTTTGCCTTTGAAAGGAAATGACAAAATGACTGTAGTAAAATTCCATTCTTCTAAAACATTTGGATAAAAATTTAAAAGTTGCCATTATTTCCAAGTTAACCTTTCAACCCTTTCCGGCGCAGACAAATTCTGTTCGTAAAATGAGAAATTGTTGACTGACACCGGTATTTACAAAAGACTTTTTTAGAAATTAAGAACTCCCTGATTTAAGCTGTCATTGTAAAAGTAAAATTTTACTAAAATATTATTGGTGCCATTTGTAAGTTTGGAATTAAAATTAGGTGTTGCCGGAGTGGTAACACTGCGCCGGAAAGGGTTAAGGGGGCTCAGAGGTTGAAAACTTTTCAAAAAATCGGTTTTTTTATGATCTAGTTTGATTATTCAATTAATTCTTAACTCAATGTAAAAAAACGCATAAAAATATTAGCATTTTTAACGGAGTTATAAGCATTTATGTATCAATACTTACATAGCCGCATCCATATAATTTCAACTTTAAATCGTGTTTTCTCAAAACTTGATTTTTGGCGACTAACACCAAAAAAAAAAAAAAAAAAAAAAAAAACTATTTGATGGAATGGCTTAATTTTTTTCATGCATATAACATCATAATCTAGATTATGAATTAAGGATATAACTATCACTTGATAAAAACAGCATTAAAAAATCTCTCAAAGTTGAAAATTTTAAAAACCCTAAAAATACAACTTTTTTCCATTAAAAATACTCAAAATATTAAACTATATAAAATATATTAATTCATAATCTAGATAATGATGTTATATGCATGAAAAAAAAATTAAGCCATTCCATCAAATAGTTTTTTTTAATCTTGGTGTTAGTCATCAAAAATCAAGTTTTGAGAAAACGCGATTTAGTGGATTTTGGATTATATGGATGCGGCTCTGAAAGTGTTGATACATAAATGCTTACAACTCCGTTAAAAATGCAAATATTTTTATGTAGTTTTCTGCACTGAATTAAGAATTAAATGAATAATCAAATTAGATCATAAAAAAAATCGATTTTTTGAAAAGTTTTCAACCCCTGATCTCCCTTAACGTTCATTGGTTTCACCACGAAACCACAATATTTTTATTCCGATATGCAACAACGACAGCGAAAAATTTATCTAGAAATATCCCTTTTATTATGAATGTGAAAAGTCACGTTTTCTTATTTAGAAATATATTTGTTCTTAATTACCGGTGTCACTCATTTATTTTAACGTCTTAGCAATGAAAATGCTTTGATCGTTAAAGAGTTTATGTATGTTTGGGTCCTAGTCTATAAGCAGATTCGTTGAAGAAAGAATATCGGTGCCTATATAGGGAAGAATGCTATTGAAATCTTTCTTTCATATGATTTTTCTTTTCTTAGCAATTTATAAAAGAGAGTGTAAACTGAAATTGAACTGAAACATTAAATTAATGAATTCAAACAAAAGTGAAGACATTTGTGTTCAACATCTCTGTTAATAGATGATATAACATGATTTATCAAAAGTGATTTCACAAAAGTGAAGCTATAGGTGCCATCCTGGGAGAAATTTCTTTAAAAAAAATAATAATATACCAGAAATCAGTAACAGTAAAAATTCACATAAAATGTTCCAATATTTCTGATTGTGATATGGGTCATTTTCCCCATTCGCTTACATTTCATGATAACATTTCATGGACTTGACAAGTAACGGATTTGACATTTCAAATAAAACTAAAAAACTATTAAAATGAACTGACTTGTACATTTTCTAACTTAGATAATAACTTACATACTTTCTAAAACTATTTAGTAAACTTAATTAGAGCTTAAATTTCATCGCTTACATTTCATGGTAACAGACTTGACATTTCAAATAAAATTATAAGAAATGAACAAGCTTGTATAATAACTTATATAATAATACACATGCCTTCTGAAACTATTTAGTAAACAATGTTTAATTGTAGTTGCGTAGTAAAGTCAAGTAGTTACAAATTATTACAAATTATTACAAAAGATATTTTCTTAAAGAAAATATCTTTTGTAATAATTTTTTCATTAATATAGAACACTAACAGTTCATATTCAAAATAATTAAATCTTTATATTTAAAAATTTAGCTCAAATTAAAAAAAACACAGTTAAAAACATAAAACTTGGAATCGGACAGGCATTTTTCTTTAGAATCAAAATTTTAAAGATTTATATCTTAAAAATTTTTATTGATTTTTTAAATTTTTCATGTTAGAAACGTTCAATATAATCTTGTTTGGTTAATTCATAGCTCAAATCAAACTTTAAATATTTATTTATGTATGAATTGTCTTCTTTTTATTCTGGGACAGCATATATAAGCAAAATTTGAAAATGATCCGAATACGATACGGGATCGTTAGTGGGATCTCCCCCCTTCCCCTCCCACACACAGACTTTTGATTTTATTATTTTCTGTTTTTATATGAATAATAAGTGAAAAATTCTCCCTGGAGTTACAGCTTGAAAAAAATATATAAATAGTTTTATTACAGATAGCATTTCAAAAAATATAAAGATATAATTATATAATTATTAATTAATACTATACTAATATAAAATATTAATTTACAGATATCTAGAATAGATTTTTTAATATAAATGATACTTAATTATATTAATATTATAATATATTAATTAATTAATAAATGAAATTATTAATAATATTTACATGTTATGTAATATTTTTTATTAAAAATAATGTTAATTACATTATATAACATTTAATTGCAGCTTGAAAAACAAAATGTATGTAGTTTTAATTATAAATAACAATTTTTTAAGAACATGAATAATATAGTAATTATCATTATTTTGTAAATATATTGTATTATAATTAATTATGTAACATATTTATAGAATTAATTAATAATTATATTAATAATTAAACTTTGAAAAGTATTTTTTTTTTTTTTTTTGTAACTTAAATACTTCATCGTCGCCCCCGAGTCATTCACGGACTGCAATCTTCGCAGATTTTATTCAGGGTTGTTTGATTCCTACCAGTTATTTAAAATAATGTAATTGGTTTTATTCTGATATCATGTAACTTGCTATTAAATAAGAAAAATACATTTTTTTTAAAAAAGTGGTGGCAATAACGAATTTGAATTTTTTAAACCATAATTTAATGCGACCATTAAGGGGTTAAACATTCAAAAATCTAATTTTATTCGTTTATTTAAACTTTCCAATGATCCCTGCGTGATAGGATTCGAACCCACATTCACGCTATCGCGCATTCAGAATATGGAAGCTTAAAATAAAATTCATACAAAAACGCCAGAAGTACCCTTCGTCGAGTGCGAGAGCATGGTGTAAAAGAGGTAGACATGCTTGCGCTAGTTTTGTGATTCCCAGAAATTCTGTTTAATGTATATCCATCTAAGGTGCACAAATCTCCTGTAATATGATTTACCTAAGCTTCCGGGTGGAATTTGCTTAACTTCAAGAGTAGACAATCAAAAATTTCAACCTCTTAAAGTGCTTATGTCAGTTTTATATGTTGATAATTTGCTGTTCAATTTTTGTGGTAGTAAATGCTTTTCTTAAAAGAAGTAATAAAAAACAGATTTATTACATTGTCAGTCTCTCAGTATTTCTATGATTTTTATTTATACCGGAGTGCAAGATGATAGGAACAATTATGTTAATTGCCCAAATAAAAAATATAATTATATTAATCTTCATATAATCCATGCAAATTTATTGTATCATACTAAATACTCAATATAAACAAAAAGAAAACATTCTAAAATGATTGTTATAAATATAATATAATACGTTGTATTTTTAATCGATAAGTACTGGGAGCAAAATTATAAGAACGAAATAATTTTTTTTTAATTGTAAAAATATTACATGTCAGTTGGGATTCTTTTGTGGTTAATGATTTCAATTCAACATTGTAGTATAAATAGTTTTGAATTTGAATTTGTTGAGGTGACAAAACACATCATATGTTCCAAATTTCACTTTTAATTCTGTTATCGAATTATACAGCCATTACTATCTTTCATTATCTATTGTGCCCTATAATATCCCAAAAGTTGTTCATGGGATTTAGGTTTAGACCATTGGCTAGCCAACCAAGTTTTAGAATTTTATTTATCTTTAAATCACTATTTTGTGTCTTTTCTGAGTGAATTTCGCCATTGTCTTGTTGAAATTTTCACAAAAATTGGCGAATTTATCAATCAGGTTCAACACATGATATTCTCACATGCGAATAAAACTGTGCGTATTTTGTTTATGGATCTAAAAAAGCAATTATAAGTTTACATACCGAGCAAAAGGTAATCCAAACCATTAGGGAGCCTCCATTTAATGGACACTTGGAAAATACGTCTTTTTCATTTTGAAAACCGTGCAAATATGGATGAATACCATCTGGAATATCGAAATTAAACTTCTTTTTATCACTGAAGATAATTTTAAACCAATTCGTTGGCTGCTTCAGGTTTTTCTCTGCAAGCAGAAAGTAGGCTTTTTTACTGCCAGGAGTTTAACTCCTTGCTGCGCGGTGATATATGTATGAAACTACTTAGTTTTAATTCCCAAACGCCGCATTGGCACCGGAATTTCGGTTTAGAAAATTACGGTTCATTGAATATTTGAAATCTCGCTTTTTCCCATTTTCAAATAAAGTCGTAATCAAAATCCGGTGCCAGTCATTAATTTCAACACTTAAGCAATGAATTTGCCCTGTGCCGCAAAGGGTTAATGCGAAACCTTTGACCTTTTTTAAAATTTTTACTCCCGACATTTTATTGTTTTTCGTATGGTAGCTATTCAAGCTGACATCTTCATCTGGCTTTTAAAATCTTTAGCTGTCATTATTTTACTTAAAACCATGTAATAATCAAACTTTCTGATCTTTTCGAAAACATTTTCGGCCTCCCTGTAGATTTTGTAGAAACATAAATAGTTGGATTCTGTACGAAAATAGGAATAACAGTTTTTGAAAATTTAATTTCATCAGCAATTCTTTCAAATGACATTTCAGTGTTGTTATGAACTACAATTTGTCCAACATTTTGATTCACCTTTTAATCCGCATGTTTTACAAACTAAACAAATGTGTTCGGAATCTCTTTTAATAGCATTTTTAAATGATACATGAAAATATCTATCAATCACGTTCCGCGGGTTTACAAATATCAGCTGCGTTCTTATCTTTTTGCTCCTACGTAAATTTAGCAAAATGCACATTTTGAAAAGATTCAAATATAAATATATAGATAGTTTTTTGTAAACGATTACTTTAATATTAATTGTAGTACCATGTATTTGATTCACAAAAGATTATTTGCAAATGTTATGTATTTGCCATGTATTTTGACCTAATTTCTTAGTTTTTGTATCATTTCTATCATTTTGCACCCCGCTATCCGTGTACCGCTATTGCTTGAAATGTTTGAATAAATGGTGTAGGCTGAAGTTTTCCAAGATAGTTTTTTTTTGTTTTGGTAAATCGTTGACACACGCTTCGTGTATGACGCACATGAAGGTGTGATATGACACACTCGAAAGGTAAGCTTAGAATTCCTTTTTCTTGTACCATGCTCAAGGTTGACACATGTTTAACCACATGTAGAATTAAATTTGTTGAAACTGAATGAAAACATTACCGATTGTAACGATATTTTTAAGACAATGTTTACATTCGGTCAGAAAAATGACAAGGAGAAAGGGATTGGAAATAAATAAGAGAGAGAGGGTGAGGTACCAAAAACAATGTTTGGTGAAAAAAAGAGTGCGTCCCTGCTTTGTATTGTGTGCAGTATTTACAAACTCCACTCTGTTCTTTTTGACTAGTATTTAAATTTCCTCTAAAAATAAAGAAGTGCCGTAATTCCCTGCGTATAATCCGCGGATCAAACAATTCTTTTTCGACCGAGAAATTGTATTTTGTAATTGAAGGCAAATATTTACAGCAATCTAAAAATTTATATATTTTTTAATAAAATTTCTAGGTCGAAAAATGATTGTTTGTTCCGCGGACTATACGCAGGAAATTACGATACTGGACCTACGCTCCTATGCAAATTAAGCTCCACGCGGAACTAGAAAATGAATCAGAGAGAATATTTGAAAAGAATTACCAAAAAGCAGCGAGTAAAAACAGCAAAAACAGTTGCGACTATTTCTGGCATTGTGCATCGCCGTTCTGAAATAGTTGAAAAAAATCTACTCATGGCACACTATGTCACACAAGTAAGCGTTTTGATAGGAAAGAACAGAACATATTGCAAATAGGAGGGGAAGATTTAAAAAAAATTGGGGTTTTTTAGAAACCCTATTCTCGCTGAACTCGGGAGTTAGCGCCACTGAGTACAGACCAATATTTAAATTTCCACCAAAAACAAAGAAACAGCGTGTGATGTCTGAACTCCCGTGCATATTAAGGATTGGTTACTTCAACCCGACGTTAAATTTGAACTTAAATTTCTGCTTCATTTTATTAATCAGACTAAAAACGGGTTAATCTCGAACATAATACTAAAAAAAATCAATAGTATCGTTATTCTAGTGTACGTCAGCTGCTTGCGATTTCACTAGTTTTCTAGATACAAAGGGCATGTCGCTGTATCAGCAACCGACGTACAACAGAACTTCGAAAAATCGATGTAATCGCACAAAAAGTCATCGGCACAACACTTTCTTCTAGGGTTACATTTCAATTTTCCGTTGGAACCTGGCTTCAATAGTGAAAAGCATATGTATGAAGTTTGATTCAAATCTGTGTATAACATTGAATACTTTCGGATGAAGCAAAAATCGCTATTACAGCAGACCAAATTCAATCTTGACTGCTGCCCAAACAAATCTACACATGAATTTTTTTTCATTTCTATGTAAAACTTTATGCACTTTTGATTATAGAATATTGAAAAGGCAGAAAAATCACTGGTACAGCACCATCACAGCAAAGCACCTATTTGAAATTTGGTTCAACACTATGCATAATTTCGTATACTTTCCGATGACATGAGAAACAAATACCAGAGCTGCCAACTTCTACGCCTATTTAAATCTTATAAACATGTTTCGAACCAAAAAAATATTTTAGTAAAATGTATACCAAATATATTCAATGTTATGTATTACAGAACATATTCTTAATTATTTACTAAACTTTCTGTTTCTAATGTGTTTATTTGACTGTAAATAGGCGTAGTAGCTGGCAGCCATGAAATACATACGGACAGACAGATATTTTGTAAAAATATGTTTATGGGATCTCTGACCGTAAAAACGTAAAAATTCGTCGAAACCCGGAAATCTAACAAAATTTCGGCTATAATAATTTATTCTATTATAGATTAATAAGTGAAGTAAAAATGGATAATGTTAAGCCTTTCCGGCACACTGTGCCTAGTCCGGGATACCTAATATTAATTCCAAACTTGCAATCGGCACCAATAATATTTTAAGAAAGTTTTGCTTTAACAACGAAAACTTAAATTAGACGATTCTAAATCTCTAAAAAAGTCGTTTGTAAATTCCGGCGACACTCGATAATGTCTTATTTTACTAATAGAATTTGCCCGTGTCAGAAAGGGTTAAAGCAAATATTTAAATAAGTGGATTTTTTTGATTTTTTTAGAGCTAAATAAAGTCACCATAACAAAAGAATTGTTTTTGTAATTTTTTATGCTATTTTTAATATATATTCTTTTAATTTTCTGTGGAATTTTTCCATATGAGTAAAAGAAATCTGGCTTTATTTTTCTTTCAGTCCAATACAGAAATCTTGTTAGAAAGTTTAATAGGAATTCGTGCATTTTCGGCGATTTTTTTTGAGTTTTATAATGTTTCGCATTTTTTTTAGATTAGTAAAAAGAAGTCAATTACTAACTTTTATCCAAATATCAATGAATTTTCTACTACGCGAGTTTTAAACTTTCCTCCCCCATGCTATGCCAATTTGAACGTATTTGTGAAAGAAATCCAGTTTTATTCTTTTAGTCCAACTCCGGTAGTTCAGTCAAATAGCGCGGAAAAGAGACACTACAGTCGGCATGTTATCACTCTGTTATAAATGTGATTCGTGCTGCTGTTATTCTCAACTACAGTAACACCATGATCTTAAAAGAACATATAAGAAACACATTAGTAAGCGAACTATTTCTGTTCCGAAGTCCGGTGTCTGTTTTAATTTATAACTTTTTTATTTAATTGTTGAATTTTGTTTTCTCTTTTAGGATATTTTTTTAACTTTCTTTATCAGTTTGACGTATTCAAAATTATCTATAATGAACATTGCAGAATTGAGCACTATAGTTGTTGTCTCACAAAATTGGGATTTCTGAAGTTTTCGAAACACGGAAATACGAAAAAAAAAAATCCTTTTTTTTTTCTCAATTTGTAAGTTTCACCTCCACTTCCTACTTCAAAGGATGAAAAAATGCTCATTGGGTACTTTCCCGGTTTTAAGAGTGTTGTCGCGAGAAGAAGAAAACCCACTGAAGTTACTTTTTGTTTGTTGCGAATGGCAACGGCAGCTTTGTTATGATAGAATGTTATGATAGAATGTCATGGAATGTTGTTGTTCGAAGAATTGAAAACGGTAGCAATGAAGTTAAAGCTACTGTTTATTTTGATATTTAATGTTAAAAGAATGAATATTATGAAACGAAATTTATTTTAATGTATATGTAAATATTATGCGCGTTTATGCTGTGTGTGATTTGTAATATATGAAAGTAAAACCATGAAAAAGAAATCTCCGGCGTCTGTCTCGATTGCAGCGAAATCACTCATTAATTTTATATCGTAGTCTCCACATTTCCTGGCGCCCCCGAGTGGGCGATTTCGTTGTTTTCTGACAGATTTAAGGAAATTATTGAAGATTGAAGGTAAGAACAAAAATTTTCTATTTTGAAGTTATGTATTTGATATTTGTTAGAATATAAGATTTGTCATTATTAAGGTAGTAGAAATGGAAAATTTAAAAAGAAATAAAACTACTCAGCTTTCAGCTTTTACTAAAGCATATAATAAATTGGAAAATATATTGAATGACGCGAATGCCAAACATGAGGAAATCGAAATTTTTTTCCATTTATTTAAGCAGAAATCTGACGCGCTAGAGATTATTCATAAAAATTATTTAGATAGTTTGAAAGATGACGCAGAATTTGAAGCAGAATTTAATTCTGTTGAAGAATATAGAGAAAATTCTTTAAGAATTCAGATAAAAGCGCAACGTTTGTTAGATAATTTTAAGACAAAATTGAGTCAAAATTTAATTCGAAATGAAAATAATTCGACTGATAAATTTGAAACAAAAAGTGATAAAATAAAAACTTTATGTCAGCGACTTCCTGAAGTTGAATTGTATAAGTTTGGGGGTGATTTGAAGGACTGGCTCACGTTTTGGAATCAATTTAAAAATATACATGAAAATGCAAATTTAACAAATGTGGATAAATTCCACTATTTAATTCAGTCAATGAAAATTAAATCAGAATCAAGGGAATTAGTAGAATCATTCCCAGTAACAAATGAAAATTATTCTTTAGCTGTTGAGAGTTTAACATAAAGATATGGTAGAACCGATCTCTTAATTGATTTTTATGTGCGAGAATTATTGAAACTTGTATTGAATAATGCGACAAAAAAGAAAATTGATTCTTTGAGTAGTTTATATAATAAATTTTCCACCCAAATCAGGGCTTTGGGTTCTTTAGGTGTTAATACCGAAATGTGTGGTGTCATGCTGTATCCTTTAGTTGAAAGCGCATTACCTGTTAATATTTTACGTTCTTTCGAAAGACAGAGAAAAAGTATAGAAAGCGAACAAAAGTTATCCAGTCTTGATGCCATAATTTTGTTTCTTAAAAACGAAGTGCAGTCAGAAGAAAAAATAAAATTGAGTAGATCAGAAACTTGCGATTTTGTTACAGAAAGAAAAAACTTGGCAACAAGCCAGAATTTTAAAGGCGGCAATTTTTCTGCTGCAGAATTGATTTCTCACAATTCTAATGATGTTTCTTGCGTATTTTGTTTAAAAGATCACGAATCGCGTTTTTGCAAACAGGCATTTTTTATGTCTCTGTCTGAAAAGCTTTCGATTATCAGAAGTAAAGGTTTGTGCCGTATCTGCTTTACTAAAGGCCACCTTGCTGTTTGTTGTACAAGATCGAACATTAGATGTCAAAATTGTTCGAAAAGACATGTAAAATTTATGTGTCCTAATTTAGAATGTAATAAATCTAAAGAGATATCAAAATCACATAACGATGAAACCAAAGAAAAAAATGTTGATACACTTTTTACGCATAACCACAACATGAATAAGAAATTTTCTTCTACCAATGAAGTTTCATTACAAACGTTAGTTGTAAACCTAAAAGGGAAATATTCAACCCGTAAGGCAAGTATAATAATCGATACAGGTTCCCAGAAATCTTACATTTTGCGATCCACTGCAAAAAAACTAGGTTTTGATTTTCAAAGAGAAGAAGCGTTTTCCCATTCATTATTTGGAGGTAGAAAAACAAAAATGCTTAAGCACAAATGTTACAAAATTTATGTAAGTAGCCTTGATGGTAAGTATATTTGTAATTTGGATGCTTTAGATCAAGATGTCACATGCAATGATATCTCTGCGATTAAATATGGTTATTGGATACAAGAGCTTAAAAATAAAGAAATCTACTTAAGTGATACTCGAGAATCAGGTCCTATTGAGGTACTTTTAGGAGCAGATGTTGCTGGTAAGCTATTCACAGGAAGAAAAGAACAACTAAATTGCGGTTTAGTAGCAATGGAAACTAAATTAGGTTGGACTTTAATAGGCAAGATCCCTCAGCTTGATAGTCGAAATGATGTAAATATGACTGTAGTCAGTATGCTATCTCAAGAAGATGTACCTGTTTCAGCATTATGGGATTTAGAACTTCTTGGTATTCGAGATTCTATTGAACAAAATAGCAAAGAAGATTCGGAAAGGGCTGTCGTGATTCATTTTAAAGATACAGTTCAACAAAAGAAGATGAAAGACAATGATGATCAATTAAAAAAACAGATGCAAGAAAGAATTGATTTACTGGAATCAGCTAATACAAAACACGATCAACTGCTGAAAGAAAATCTTGACGGTTTTTATGAAGTACAGAAGAAAAGAATTGAGAATGATTTACTGCTAGCAGAAGAAGCTCGTCATACACAACAGTAAGAACATGTGCTCAAAACCAAAGATGCAGAAACCGAAGCTTCTATTGCCAAAGTTAGACTTGAAGTGCAAGATGAAATAGACAGGTTAAATAAAGAAAATAATTCTCTAAAATTAAAGATTGAAGAAATGGAGAGGCAGTATAAAAAAGAAATGCAAAGTAAGGATAATGACACAAAGAATTTAATATTAAAAGATCCAAAAGAACAATGGCACAAATCTGTTGACAATTTTAACGAAGATGAAGTTGAAGAAAAGTATGCTTCTGATTCTAAAGAAGGCACTGTTACTGAAACTTCTGCGTTTTCTGATGTTGCTAATTCAGAATATCGTGAAACAGGTCCACAGAATGTAGAAATCCAACTTAATGTTGCTGATTACACTTGAAAGATTGAAAAGAAAAACTGTTTGCCCTTGGCACACTTTCAGAATATTGACATTCCAAGTGAAAACTTAGAATTAACTGAGGAGTCTGTGCTAGAAAATAAAAATATTTTTGATGGCAGTAATAGAAGGTCTGTGAGTTTAGAGGATAAATCTGACCTAAAGCAGGAGATTGAGTACATGAAAAATAGAATTGAAGTTCTTGGTGCTGATATAACTTGTTTGCAAGGAGAATTGAAAGAGATGGAGAATTCAAATTTAGATTTAAAAACTCAGTTGAAAGATAAAGAAGCTGCTCTGTCAGAAGCTAAGCTTGATGTGAGAATATCGAATAGAAAAGAACAGCAAGCAGATAGTATTACATCTTCACTTCGAGACCGAAATAAGGAATTGAGGGAGAAAATAAAATCTCTTGAAGAGCCCATTGAAGAAAAAATAAAAGCTGAAAACGAACTAAGACAGAAGGTTAATAATGTAGAAATTCAGCTATCCAAATCAATAAAAGAAGCAGATGATAAGCAGAAAAGACTTGAAATTGAAAAAGCCAAATATGAAGAAAGAATCAAAGGAAAGCAATATACATGTGAGATGTCAAAAGATGTAACTCAAAAATTTGCCAAAAGGCAAGATCATTATGAAGAAATTGTAAAACAAAATATGGATTTAGTTAGAGAAAAAGAAGAAAATAATAGAAAAAATTTACATCTCCAAGAAGAAATTACTAAACTGAAAAATGAATTAGCAGAGATAAAAAAGTAAAAAGCAAGATTTGAAAAACTAACTTCTGTGTTGAAATCATCCTTTATGGAATAACAAGAGCAAGCGAAAGATTTAGAAATTTTAGTAGAAGTAAGAGAAAGAGCTATCCGTGATTTGCAAGAATATGATAATGTCTTAAAGGCTCACATGAAAGGCTTAAAAGAAGCTTTGAAAGTATCTAAAGCTGAAACAAACAAAGCACTAAAAGATATAGAATGGGCAATGATTCAACGAACATTTGAAGTTCATGAAATTCGTTGGAAGTTTAAGCCACCCTCCGCCCCATGGTAGGGAGGGTTTTGGGAAAGGCTAATTGGAATTCTTAAAGACCTGCTCAGAAAAAATTTAGGACATTCGTCACTGACCTATAAAGAATTATTAACTCTTGTCTGAATCAGTAATGAACAACCGACCACTAAGCTATACATCAGAAGAATCTGATTTGAGAGCTCTAACCCCAGCATCATTTCTACAAGATATTCGCACAAGCGAAGTTCCTGATTTAGACCTAATTGAAAGGACTAATATTTTGAAAAGATGGCGACACATTCAAAGAGTAAGAGATAATCTGAAACACAGATTTAAAAAGGAGTATTTAGGTTTCCTGCGATCTTCCATTTCTAAAAGGCATGATAATATTAAAGTTGGAGATGTAGTTTTGATTGGCCGAGATGATAAGAAGAGACTGTTTTGGCCTTTGGCAAAGGTTATAGAACTTTTCCCAGGTAAAAATGGAGTAGTCAGACTTGTTAAGTTGAAAACAGCTAAAGGAACATTTTTGAGACCAGTACCAGGGCCTGATTACTAACGGGGCACTCTCCCACCAGGAAAAAGAAATAAAGAATTTTTCCTTATTCATGACAGTAATCTTGTATGAAAAGGGCGTTTAAAGAAGACGAAAATTTCTATAAATTTTTTCTGGTGAGAGAGTGCCCCGTTAGTAATCAGGCTCTGACCAGTACAAAGACTTTACCCTCTTGAGATCACACAGGAAGACTGTGAACCTCTTTTGTTTGATCCAACACCAATCACAGATGATACGATCGGCGAACAGTCAAAAGATAGTAAACCTATTGAAAAGATTGATACACAGACTGTGTCTGGTCGAAGAATAAATCCTCCTAAAAGACTTGATTTGTAAATTCTGAACATTTCAGTTGAACTTTCACCATTGAACTTTCATTAATGAATAAGAACATTCATTTATTGACTCTAAAACCTAGAACTTTAAAGTTTGAAAAATATTTTCATTATTTCTATTTTCTTTTTTGATTGTATGTATCTGTATTTTAATGTTTATTTTAACTTTTTGCTTAGATTAATATTTGTATGTATATGATATTTTAGTATTTTTCAGTCTTTCTTTGCTGAGTTTTTCCAAAACTCAGGTGGGGAGGATGTCGCGAGAAGAAGATAAACCCACTGAAGTTACTTTTTGTTTGTTGCGAATGGCAACGGCAGCTTTGTTATGATAGAATGTTATGATAGAATGTCATGGAATGTTGTTGTTCGAAGAATTGAAAACGGTAGCAATGAAGTTAAAGCTACTGTTTATTTTGATATTTAATGTTAAAAGAATGAATATTATGAAACGAAATTTATTTTAATGTATATGTAAATATTATGCGCGTTTATGCTGTGTGTGATTTGTAATATATGAAAGTAAAACCATGAAAAAGAAATCTCCGGCGTCTGTCTCGATTGCAGCGAAATCACTCATTAATTTTATATCGTATCTCCACAAGTGTTATTTGCTTTAAAAATAGCAATATTTGCAATTTAACAGAATATTTGGTTTGCAAACGTCAAATTCATATTTTCTGCTTATTTATAACTCTTCATCCGCTTTTCCTTTTCACAGAAAACTATTTTTGAAACTCATCCAAATTTTTACGATTTACTTAATTTCTCATAAGAAAATAAATTAGCAAAATTTACAATTCTCTCAACTTCTTTTGCATAAAATCTTACAGTATCGTGAGAAGTACGGTGATTAACCATAGTGACAACATAATAGGTACTGATAACTGAATATTAAGAACAGAATGTGCATTCCCCGAGTCTTGTTGTCCCGACGCGGTTGGTCTATTAGACTCTGTAATAGCGTCACATTTGGCAGTAAGTGTCGTAGCTGTTAAAATTTCAATTAAAGCGGATTCAATAATTTTAAATTACAAAGGAAAAATCTTTTATTCGGCTTAATACAGGGCTCCCAAATTGTCAGCCAACTGAACATCAATATTTTCTTAGTTTTTTTTTTTTTTTTTTTTTTTTTTTTTTATAGATTTTTTTCGAAATTTACCCAGAAAACACTTTCGTTATTTGCTCTTGTCTCAAATGCTGTAGCAAACTACCATAAGATTTTTTTTAAATATTGGTATTCAGTTCTCGGACCATTTGGCAGCCATGTTAGTATGAGACATCCTGTATTTATAACGAAATACCATAATGAATAATGAAAAACGCTCGATTTGTTTTCATTTCGTATTTACCGTATTTCGAAACCGTATTACGGAATTATAGATCTTTGCAATAATGCCACGAATAAAATTTATAAAAAAACAATATTGGCATTCATTTTCAAAATTTGATTTATTCATTACTTAAAACAAGAAATCTAAAAACAAAATATTTATTAAATTAAGTCATTGTTAGCAACTAGTTTTATGCTTCATTTATTTTCTTTTTCACGTTTTCAGAAAGATGGATAGGCGAATAAAACGAAACCGCCTCTGGAATGGCCATTTTTATTGTGAGCTGAAACCTAAAATTCAGAAAATTGCAGATTTCGGGGCTTTATGATCACATTTTTTACGTCTTCTTCGGGAGTCGTAAAACAGAATACTCAGCTCTAATTAATTGCCACTCCATGTTTTATATGCTCACGAGAAACATTTAGTTATCACGAAAATTAATTTGTGTAGTTTTTTTTATCGCAAATTACTCATTTAAAAGATATGTATACAAATTGTTATACATTTACTTTTTTGTAAGTTAAAATGAATGAAAATATCACGTGTTTTACAAATACAGCATTCAGGGTTACTTTGAAGGATAGGGTGTAACTTTATACCACTTCCTAATTTTCAATATTTTTGACTTCAAAAGGCCGAATATACTCAATCACTGTTCTCAATTGGTAAGGTTGTAAATTTTAATTTCTAATCATTATTTGGTGCGCTCGTAAATTAGTAAATACGAGGCACTTATAGCAGAGGTCGCAGCATCCCTAAAATTTTCACACCTTTTTACCAGTATTTTAAATGAAAAATCTTTATGTAACATTCCTTTAACACCTACAATGCAATTTTACCATAAATATTGCCGTTTTAAAATTGTGGTAGGAAACTGTGAAAATTTTAGAGACGCTGCGACCCCTGCTATAGTTGTCATTCAATCCGCCCGCATGTAACAACGCAAAATCCATCCAACCGATTGCTTTGAAATTTTAATTATATAATTAATGCAAAATTTTGCCGAGTCATTTCAAATTTTATGAAAATTGGATGTATAGTTTAATTACAGGAACGGTCAAAAGTTTTCCGTTACATTTCAGCCAACGGGAAAAAAATGTTTCAAGTGCATTTTTAATGGTAATATGGCTTTTCAAAGAGAATGAAATTGATATGCATTTTCTGAATTTATACTCTGTTACAATATGCATGCAAAAAATGTTTACAGGGTTCACACACTCCTTATATTTTTAACCCTTTAACGTTCATTGGTTTCGCCACGAAACCACAAAATTTTAATTCCGATATGCAACACTGACACCGGTATTTTTATCTAAAAATATCCTTTTCATTATGTATGTGAAAAATCACGTTTTCTTATTTAGAAATATCTTAATTACCGTAATTTCGGGTGTATAAGCCGCGGATCAAACAATTCTTTTTGGACCCAGAAATCTTATTTAGTGATTGAAAACAAATATTTACGGCGATCTAACTAGTTATATTTGTTTTTAAAAAAATTCTGGGTCGAAAAAGAATTGTTTGAGCTGCGGCTTATACACCCGGAATTACGGTACTTAAGTTCTTAATTACCGGTGTCATTCATTTATTTCGACATCTTAGCAATGAAAATGCTTTGATCGTTAAAGGGTTAAAGGACTCTGGCACCACTATTAAAAATAAGAAAATTTACATTTAAATTTCAAAACACAGAGTTCGCAACCATGCCTTCCTTCTTAGATTTTACAGCAATTTGCTGCAGTGCAGTACTTTAAAAACATTCCTAAATTTTTGTGGTAGAAATGTGCGAACCCTGGTTTATTATTCATTTAAAGGGCCATACAAAAGAATTCCCTTACATAATGCAGGGTTCGCACAGTTCTACCACTAAAATTTAAGAATGTTTTTCATTTCTTCACTGCAGCAAATTACTGTAAAATCCAAGAAGGAAGGGGTGGTTGTGAATACTGTATTTTAAAACTTGAACGTAAATTTTCTTATTTTTAATAGTGGTGCTAGAGTCCTTAAAAAAATATAAGGAGTGTGTTAACCCTATAATGGTATAGGGTGAAACTGTGTTTTCGACGTATTTGAATCATATTAAATTATTTCACATATTATGAAATTGATGCACGTTGTTGAGATTTACTATGAGTTACATCCTGTATCATAGAATGTGCATAGTATATAACTGGGGTATACAAA
Source organism: Maratus speculifer (assembly GCA_964019185.1). Classification (NCBI taxonomy): domain Eukaryota; kingdom Metazoa; phylum Arthropoda; class Arachnida; order Araneae; family Salticidae; genus Maratus; species Maratus speculifer. The sequence continues at coordinate 398,795,186 of OZ025295.1, forward strand.
AGATTTCGGATACCATAGTGCATCCAAAGTACTGTATATTAGAAATGATTGCAAGAAGTGCATTTTTAGTTGTGATATGAGTTTTTAAGTTTAACAAATTTTTTTAATATTGCGTTATGTGTATAAATGCTTCAAAGCATATGCAGGGTAACATAAGAGAAAGTGCACAGATTACAGAATATGAACAAAAGTAGTTTAAATGTGGTTTTTAAATAAGTTATATAATTTTGTGCTTATTTTCATTCAGTAAACCAAGATACGTTTACAGAGTGTAGGAAAATGATATACAAGGCCACGTAAAGAATTAGATACATGACTGTCCATGGAAGATAATCTCTGGAAGTGAGATTTCTCTAGATTTAAGCGTGTTTTACTCTTAATTAAATTTTAGATTAAGAGTTGCATATACCTATGTAACGATAGTAGAGAAAATACACGGCTGTACAAAAAAATTAAAATATGCTACCATCTATTGGGTATAAATTTTTTAAAGTCATATTTCAAACTATTTTAACTCTTTACAACATAGTTTGTGTTTAAGAATTCGATTTGTCTGTCCGTACTTCAACTTCCGCTAATATAGTTGGATTTCTCTGTAATTGATATATCTGTAATTAATATGTGATCGTTTGAGGATTTTCCATAAGTATTTAACATCTATTGTATCAAAATCTGAAGATATTTTTTTAAATACTTATAGTACGAGCGCATCTCAATTACCACATTTGACGTGCAATTTCTAACTTCTTATATTTTTCATACCGTCATTGAGGACAGCATGATTACCTGATCGACACAAATTACATTAAGAAGTGGATAGCTTATAATCTAAAAATATTTTACCTTATGAAATTATTTAGATATTTCTTCCGGTTACAAATAGAAAAAAAATATTTTTTAAATTTTTGGTTATAAATGTTCCAATTTCGTGCTAATTGCATTATATAGTTCACATCAACAAAAAATGACAAGAATAAATATTTTTAAATAATGTTTAACTGTTAAATGTTAGTTTTGTCAAATGTCAATACTACAGAAATCTCATTCCACCGAACGCATACTTTTGTGCTTAGTCATTTAATGAGTTCGTAGAAGTGCATTATTTAAAAATTAAATGAAGAAAAGATTATTGTTCGTAAATTGCGCTAACAGTTTACAGCAATGTCATTTAAAATGAATAATATTTTAAAATTTATTTAATCACAGAACTGTGCGGTTAAACAAAGCAAATAATTCAGTAATAATGGAATTTAAAGAAAAGAAAAAAAAATTACTCTACGCACACTCACACTTTTTTTATTCCGTTTTACAAGGTTCCTACGGATTGTGGAATTTTTTAACCAGGAAATTCTTCCGCACCTGTATTTTTTTTATAGAAAATCTCTGATTAAAGAAGACGTAATTTCTCGCTTGTGAACCATACTTATTTTTCTATAAAGAGATGTTGATATTTCACCAGGAAAAAAAACAGCATCGGTACGAACCATGTTCTAGTCCCTTTACTATTTTTTAAAATAGTTTTACTTATATATTGTTTCGTTATTTATGAAGGAGTGAGTTTCTCACGCAATTATTACGTATGTTAGTCAAAATAAAGCTCTTAAAAGAACTGGTTCTGATTTTTAAAATAAGATTTTTTGTCAAAAAAATTACATTGCGATGATGAAACTTTTGTTTTGCTATTTAAGAAATTTATGTAAAAATATTCTGAATGCATTCGGAAATGTCTTCTTTGTGACTACATAAAAGTTTTGAAGTAATTAAATATGGTAAGGATCCAACTCAGACTTTCCAAGTCATTGTATACAGATGAAAACAATTTGTTTTAAACTCTAATAAATTTTTTACATTTAATGTATAAACATATTTTTAAATTATATAGATTTTCTCTATGGATCGATTATGTTTTAAGCGACAAAAGCAAAAATTTTTAGGAATAATTTTTAAAAATTATCTAGGAAAAAAACCCTCCATAAAATTTCAATGAATTAGAATATAATTTTAAAACGAATCGCGTTTTGAATACTTTTTCCTATTCGACAGTGTAAAACCTGAAAATGCGTGGAGTTTGGAACTTGAAATTTGTCATCAAAGAGACAGTTTTTAATTAAGTGCTGCCACAGGCCGTAAGATGTCATTGTTTTTACTTTATGATATTTATTATTACATTTATATGAAATTTTTCATGCAAATCATATTTAAAAAAATAATAAAAATCATTTTTGTTTGTTTAAAATGTGCAATATGATTTCTGTCAGAAACGGCAATACAAGTGGAATCTTCAAGGTTCCATACAATCCTTAGAATTTTCACGGAGTGTGACATCACCAATTCTATAAAAACGCTGAAATCTCTAGATTTTGCAATTTTTTAAAAATTATTAGCTAGTTCCCAGAAATTACGAATAATGTTTTTTAGTTGACCTTTCAAAAACCTATTTTTTTTTTTTTTTTTTTTTTTTTTTTTTTTTAACTTACTTCATCACAATGTCGTGAAATTTTGTAGAATTTTAGCACAATAATAATTTACTAGGTAATTAGATTCATGCATTTAGTTTTCCAAACTGGGTCTTTCCTTTCAAAATGTTTATCGGAAACCAATAAAGATACTGAAGCCTTTTGTATCAAGTGAAATTTAGCCCTAAAATGCAATTATAGACAGAAATAGGAAATTTAATGCATAGTTTGATTTTTTAATACTTTTCTACTAAATACAAAAATCTAATTTTATCTATTTATCGCAAGAATAACTAAAACTAGTCGGATGTAGCAATCCCAAAACTTTCTTCTATCTCAAACACTATCTCATTTCCAGAAAAATGAAACTTTTCAGCGTCACCGGTTAGGTAATTTACAGCAAAATCTAATCTGCAACAGCTTCATTCAAGTTCTAACTGAATCTGAAGTTTGATGAAAATCCTTGCATTAGTATTTCAGATAGAATTATCGTAAAAATAATTCAAAAAATTTGGATAAAAGCGGCACAAGTTAAGCGATTCACTCCAAAAATTAAAGAATACTAACTTATATGATGGACAAGCTGAATTTTGTTTCTTAAAAATTCGTGCATTAGTTCCTGAGATTGAGCTATTGCAATAAACATGAAGAAAGACGCATAGCAGTGCCATCTGTAGAGCGATTTACTCCTGAAACTAAAGAATACTAATTTATATCAGAGACTAACTGAATCTGAAGTTTGATGAAAATTCGTGCATTAGTGCCTGTGATTAAGTATTTTGAAATTAGATAATCGCTCTGCGTACTCTGTATACAGCGCACACTTGCACTACTTTACCTACCATAGTCCTTTTTAACATGGTCTGAATTTGTTAGGTTTCAATCTCATTCGTTTATCACCTTATTATACCTGCCAACTTTTCACTAATTTTCTGTACAATGTGGATGAATTTAAACCAACTAAAACACAGGTCCAAAAAAAAAAAGTACCAAAAAAGAATTTAACAATGCGTTGAGCAGAAACATAAGACTAAATAAAAAATTATATATCAAAAAAATATTTCAGGTTTTAAGATGCTACTTCACTCAAATGAAAAGATCCGTTCGCTAATGCTAATCCTATGGGAGAAATTTATAAAGATATCTCGGTGGCATTTTAATATTTTTAGATGATTCATTTTGCATTGGATAACTCAGATTGATCTGAATGGAGGTCGTTTTTTAGTTTTTCGATTTTGGTTGCAGATATTTTTATGGGGTTGCTTTCGCTTTCCAAACCGGTTCCGAAAATGAAAGCGTCTTCGTAAAAAATAACTGTAAACAAAACGAAAAAAGTAACTAACGGCATGCATACAGATCGATCTCAGATATCCAAAGCCAAAAAATCATTTAAAAATATTGAAATGCAACCGAGATATCTGTATAAATTTCTTCCATAGGATTAGCATTAGTGAATGGGTCTTTTCATGTGACTGAAGTAGCCCCTTAACCCCTTGCGGTGCGGTAGTATATCTATGACACCACGTAATTTTAATTCACAAATATCACAATGGTACCGGAATTCTTGTATAAAAAACTACGTTTTGCTGAATGCGTAAAATATAGCTTTTTTCCTGTTTGTCGTCGTTTGTCGATGTCAGTCATTACTTTCAACACTTAAGCAATGAATTTGCCCTGCGCCGCAAAAGGTTAACTACTTAACTGATCATTATTTTTTCTTTTAATCTTTCAAATAATGTATATTTTTTCCATAATTTTTTTACAGAATTTTTAATCTTTTATCACCAATTTTTAAAACGAAATATTTTGCCTAATTGAATCAAAAAATGCTCTAATTAAATAATACAAAATCCAGATTACAATTTTACTGCTAATAATAATAAATTATGATTGCGTATGGATGCCCGTACTTGGTACGGGCAAATCATGATTGGTAAAAACATGTTGCTCGTACGACACACAGAGTACGGAACAGAGAATCAATTTTCATACAGTGTAATGGCAACTTGTTTAACATGGGATTACGCATAGACAGTAGCGATACGAGCGGATGACTCTGAAACTACGATCATAACATAAGAGAGGTTGCTAATTCGGCGAAACATCGCTTCCTTGGCGACAAATGATAAGGAAAAAAAGAAAAAAAAATACAGCGACGGCTTACTGCTTCTTGTTTTGAAATTTATGAAAGAATTATTTTAATATGAAATAACTTTGACGTATTCGTCTTGTAAACAACACATGTGTCTCTTCTTAACATAACGACCTAATAATTTAAACTTGAAAATTCAAGAACAATAACAGTAATAATTACGAATCAATATAAGCGCGGAAATCTAACAAGGAAGGTCTCCATACGGGCATACTCAGAAAAATCTGAAAAAATTACAGAATGTTCTTCTCATATAGTTATATATGTTTATAAAAAAAATTCGGCGGAACCTCCTTATAACGTCCTTAAAAAAATAATAAAAAATTCGTTTATTTGGCGATTTATCTCCGGTTGGCGAAAAAACGAAATTTTGAAAAATACGCTTTTACGCTTCGAATACTTTTTAAAGAAAAAACTTTCTATGTTCAATTTATTTAAATAAGTTTAGTTTAAGTAATTTTAGTTTTGCATTTTTACTTTACTTTAAGTGTAATTTTGTCATATACGTTTATATGTACTTATAACAAAATGAAATTAATATATTTTATCATTTAAAACACAATTTAAATTGATTAAAATTGTTCCAAATTGAAAAATACACTGTTAAAAATCTGCTGTATTTTGTTGCAATGCACTCCCTTGCTTGTATAGAAAACGGTTACTTGGCCGTGAAATGGAGCTTTCTCATTGGTTGGAATAGAGATATTATATACAAGCGGTGGAGTGCGTTGCAACAAAATGCAGCAGATTTTTAACAGTGTATGACACGGTCAATTTACAATGCTATGGAGCATTCTCATTGGTCAGAAGAGAGATATTCTATAAAAGTAGTGGAGTGACGTTGCAGTAAATGCTGCAGATTTTTAACAGTGAAGTCAATTAAAATCAATTTTCAGATTCATTAAAATCGTCTGCTTTTGGCGAGGAAATGCATTGCTCGCCAAATCCCGCGTCGCTTTCAGCTTTTCACGCCAATTATTCCAAAACATTTTATTTTTTTATATATCTAATAATGTAATTCCGCCGTTAATTTTCACTGATCCTTTATTACCTACATGAGTACTTTAATTCGTATTTTTTTCAAAAAATTCTGAGTATGCCCCCAATGGAGACCTTCCTTGTAAGATCAAATAGCATAAGCACGTGTGCAAAGATAATCAAATCAGCATTCAGCAAGAAGTGCCAAGCCAGAATAGGGTTACAGTTAAACAGAAATCACGAGGATAAAAATCGCCAACGCGATGGTTTAGTTTTTTAAGTGATCCACTGAGGGTGTTCTTTTCAAGCCGAGTTGAGGCTCTGTCCGTGCTCTTTGGTACGACATATGGACAAAACAGGGGAGCGGTTAAAAGTGTTTGAGGTAAATCAAATGAACCCACATTTTACAGGCAATTATATTTAACTTCACAAGTATGCCATAATAATACTAAATACTTTTTCTTGTTTTACGAAATTCACTTTATCTTTTAGAGTTTCTTAATTTACATATTAACAATATACCTTATTGAATTTGTGAAACCTAAGAAGCAACATCGAAATCTGTCAGAAAAAGAGAAGTTCCTAATGAATACATAGCCTGTCTAGCCGAATTATAAAAATTTCTAATATGAAAAACTTTATTGACCATAGTTTTTTTAACAAAGACAGGAAAAAAGTAAAGAAAAAATACTTTAAATCAAATATTCGAAGTTCTCTTTTGTCCTTGAGTCATGTTGCTCTCAGAAAGGCGGAAAATCCTTTGAAAGTATTTTTGAACTGAATAATCTGAAGAGTGTTCCCGAGATTTTTTTTTTTTTTTTTTTTTGTTAGTGGGCATAATTATAATGTTTAATGAAGGGCAAATATGGTAGTGTAAGTCGAACAAAAAGTAATTATAATTTTAAATTTTCAAATCTCAAAAGTTATAACAAATATAATTTCAAAAAATCCGTTTTGAAGCTAAAAGGGATTTGAAAACGATTTGGGAAATATTTTATGAAGGGAAGCGGTTATCCTGTTTTCCTGTTCGATGAACTGTTAAAAAATTGCGTGAATTTAGCTGTGAATAACACAGTGATATATTTAAATTATATTACTATTATTATTTGCGTCTTATAGGGATCGATCTTAACAATTATCCAATATAAATCCAATATCCAATCCAATGTATATCATCTAATATGGATGTATGTTTTCTCGATAACAAATGAGATTACCTCAATACATTCTTTAACCACCTAACTGATTTGCCCGTACGCCGTTCGGGCATGACAAATTTGCTTAATTCATCATTTAAAGTTTCTTGACACCACTAATTTTTTTCTCAATGGAATGGCATACTATTCAAAGGTAGAAATGTTTACAATGATTATTACAAAAAATTTAAGTGGTAAAATCATATAAACTGAAGAGTCTTTCTTCCACAAAATGCATATAAATGTCACAAGTAAATAAAATAAATAAATAAATAAATTAGTAAAAATTAATAAAAAAATATGATTTTCCATTTTGGTGTAGGTATGTTGATGATATTTTTATCTTATTTCCTTTTGAGCTGGATCTCCAAAATCTCCGTTCTCTTGTCAATTCTGTTGATCCTTGCATCCAGTTTATTCTTGAAGTCGAAGAGAACGATTCTCTTCCTTTTCTTGATGTCTTGGTTACTAAACACCCTGATCGGTTATCTATCTCTATTTATAGAAAACCTTTCGCTGTATCTCTTCTTCCGCATGCTTTTTCTAACCATCCTCCACAGCATAAAGTGGCTTTCTTTTATAGTTTTGTTTACAGAGCACTTCGCATTTGTTCTGACTCTTCTGCTCTTAATAATGAAATTAATTACCTTAAATCTCTTACCCTCGCTCGTGGTTATAATCCCTCTTTGATTGACAAAGCTCTGTATAAATTTAATAAGCCTAAACGTCTTCTTATTGATTCTAATAATTCGTCTAATATTAACTCTGTAGCTCTACCTTTTTATTCTCCTCTTTGTTTCAAAATAGCTAAAATCCTTTCTCGTTTCAATTTTAAAGTTATCTTCAAACCTATGAATAAAATTAAATTCTCGTCTTTGATCCTATTCCTATTGAGAACCGGTGAGGTGTTTATTTTATTCATTGTTCTTGCAATTTGGGTTAATTTCGTCAGACCAGAAGAGCGTTAAAGAAAAGATTGGATGAACACCAGAGATATATTAAAAATCAGGAATAATCCAGGTCTTCGATTGCTTCTCACTGTTGGTCTTCCGGTCATTATTTCAATTTTTCCATGGTCAGAATTATTTCAAATTCTGCCTCTCCTTCTCATTTAGATATTCACGAAGCTTATTTTATTTGTAAAAATTCTAATACTCTTGTCAATGATCTCTCTTCATCCCCCTCCCTTTCTCCTGCGTGGAAATTACTTTTCTAGTTTTTTTTATTTACTATTTTTACAATTATTTTGTTATATTTTTAATTATTTTATTTTTTTCACTGTTTTCTTTCTCTTTTATTATTTTATCATCATTTTTCTCTTCCACCTGGGCTCTTTTAGCCAACGCCACCTGTGGCACTCTTTGTAATCTCCTCCCTCTTTCTTTAACTTTATCTGTATTTTTTTCTTCCTTATTGGCTCTGTCAGGTAGCGCCACCTGTCGTACTCTTTGTAATCTCTTCCCTCTTTCTTACACTTTATCTCAACTCTGTCCCTTGTGACATGTGTTTGGATTAGCTGATGACAAGCTCTTATTTTTGAAGCTCGAAACGCGTCCTGATTAATTTTCTTTTTAAGTGATTTTAGAAAGTTATTTAGATTATTTATTAATTTATCGCCAGTGATTACGGTGTTTTCAATACGTGGGATATATTTTATCCCACCTAATTTAAACGAGATTCTCACAAGAATATTTTAACGAAATTTTACATTTTACTTATCCATCATACGTAGTTCAGGGCAAATCTTGCAATTTTTTTGAAAATCGAAAAAATTTTTTGACGGTTTTACACGTTTCAGGTACTGGAGATTCCGAAAAATATATTTTTAGAAGAAAAAAAAATTGCCGTCCGTCCGTCTTTTTTAAACAAATTACACATGTTATATTTTCATATTTTATAATTATGCATATGTATGATTGGTAAATATTAAGGTGGCCCCCAACGACTAGTTTAACTTTGGCGGCAAAAGATCGAAAAACTGCCTTTTCTTATTTTTAAATAAAACGATTCGATTTTTCTGGTGGAAATAAATATTACAGAGATGTTATTGCTTGCCCGTCAAGAGGTTAATGAGAACAGTGCTTGAAAGGGCTATTGAAATAAACGTAAAATTAGCGAATAGAATAAAATGTAGAATGATAAAATAGATTGCTACTTAATTAATGCCAAAAGTTGTCAGTAGCGAATGACATTAACTTTAAAGATGTATTTTGGAAATAGAAGTATCGAATGGAGGTATCGCGTATTTCTCCGCCCGTCACCGAAAATCTATACGATAACCGACTTACATGATGATGTCACTAGTGCGAATTTTAGGCATTACAGCCCTGAATTATTATTTTATCATAAAGTAGTTTAAAATATTCTCCTGTGGTTTTTTTTTATTGTAAAGTTTGGTTTATCACTTGATAAAATGAAAAATATATATATATAATGAAATTTAACAAATAAAATTTACAATATATTCCCCTTGCAGATGTTACAGAATTCTGTTATCTCGTCGACCTATTTCGCCAAATTATACAACCCAGCAAACACAGAGCTATCAGTAAACAATCGGTCCACAGCCGCTTTGCCGTTACTGAAGATATCGGCACGATACCGCACGCCGTATCGGTTCCGTAACTTTTTTGAAACGCACGGCGACCGCCGCCCGACTGTTAGGCACACAGCCGGTCCGCTATCGCACCCCCGGCATAAAATGAAAAAAAACCCAGTGTTGCTGGTGCCATCAATGATTCATCTTGGAACTATATTATTAAAAATCCCCAAAAATGTACTTCAGCGTAGGATGACGTTGGGTTCGACCCCAGGTTCCCAAGGACGGAAGGTGAGTGCTTTAACCAATATACCACTGAGACTCGTTGAGGGTAATTTTATGGAGGAATAAGAGGAAGGCATTTCGTTAAGGGATGCGCTTGTCGTTGATGGTAAATAGTTGATGGAAAAGTTGCAATTTTCATGTGTTTTTATATTATTTTTTATTTATGTATTATTAATTAATGTAGTATTATTTATTTGTTTGTTATTAATTTGTTTATTGTGTAATTGTCTTATGCTGAATTAAGCTAAACTTAATATTAACTTAATAATAAAATGAATGAAACAACTATCATAGCGAATTAATTAAAGCAGACGAAATTATTTTTCTTACAAATTTAAGAATTAAACACTTAATAAAATGAATTATTTGTAGAGGTTTTGTATAAGTTAATATTTTTTCATTAGGATTCATAATGTAACTACATGCATTGCATTAATTTATAAATCATATATTTTTAATATTGAAAAAACTTAATTTCATACATAGTAAGTTGGTAATTTATAAGTTTTAATTAGATTAAGAATTAATTTTATGTCATTTATTATTCATTAATACTTTTAATTTTAAAATAAAACAAAAATATTAATTTATGTCAATATATTTTCTTTAGGTAGATAATTTTTATAATGGAGGACATTTTTGAAAATATCTGTAAATTTAAGATTACTTTAGTATTTAATAAAATCGGTAAATTAAAAAATTTTTTCGTCGATACAATTTTCGTTTTAGGAATTATAATGTAATTAAACGTGTTAGACTAAAAAATATGTATTTGTACCAAAGAAAAAATAATAAGAAGATAACAAGTTTGTAATTAATCACTTTTTATTAAAAAAATCTTTTGCGTAATTATTGATGATGTACTGTAGAATGTATTTTTAGTGAATATATATCAATATTATTTATTTTCGTCTAGTAATGTTTTTTAAAAGAAGGGGGGAGATTCGAATCTTTTTTTTTATTTTAAGGCTAAAAAGCTGGGTAGAATTCTTATATTTTTATAGCTTGTAAAGTAATTTTAAACATTTATTTATAATTTATTTTTTAAACAAATAAAAAAATATTTCTTTTAAAATGAATAAATATTTAAAAAATAATTTTAAGGAGCGATTAATTTTTTTGCTAATTTAAATAATTGTAAGTCCTTTTTTAATTGAATTAAAATAAATATATAAATAAATATTGGTTATCTTTGAAAATTTTTCTGTTAATGCCTGTTGGCATTATGAAATACATGAAAATTAGCTATCTTGTCAAAATAACTCAAACAAAATTTAGAAGAAGAAAAAATAAATGCCGGTTAAGAGAAAAAATTCTTAATTCGGTCCAATGTTGGCCAATCTAATCGGACCACTATCAGAAATCACGTATCAGTCCTCCATCACTTGCCGGTATAAGTCGCTTGCCGATATAAAATCATAAAAGGTCCGTTTACGATAACCGGCAGCTGTAAAAGCAGATTATTATGTTTCAGTTGACGACATGCTGCCGGCACTTTACCGAAACCACTGTGTCCACGCCGACACATAACTGACACTGCATCTGCGGTCCGATCGTGTGCCGAAAGGTACATGTTAACTGGGTCTATATAACATCTCATTCTCTTCACACATAGTCACAAGAGTCGCTGTCACTACGGCAAAAATAAAAATTAGAAAATCCATACGTCTATTTTATGAGTCTCAAATGAGTACTATATGTGACTCCACATACAGGTCATTGTGACTGCTGCTTTGTAGCGAGTCACTAGGTGACATTTAATGTTGTTTCATTGAGACTCTCGTATTACCTCTCGTCTCGAGACTCAATTTCAAAGCCATTGTGAACGTTGCATTTTGATAAATTACCAAATAATGCCCCATTAAAGTCACATGGTGAATTTTCACCTCTTTTCATAATGGTTACTTTACATTAGGGTCTCTGTCACCATTTCCAAGTCTTATGACAGAAAAATTGTTAAATGCTGGTCCAATCTATCTAACCCTCGCATGGTATCATTGTATTCAACCTATATGCCTTTGCCTTGTATGCCTTTGGTTTTTTTTTAATTTTTGCCACTTTGGCACTTCTATAATTTCGCAGTTGTGAAGAGTCGACAGAAGTACAATGCACATTTTATATGTCCAGCGCATCTCACAAAATTTCCCTCTTTGATATATACTGCTATTTCTTCTTTTTTCATTATTTATTTCTGAATTTCTCGTGGGATATCCTTTCTGTTCCCCCTAAGTGTTCCACAAGCGTCGGTGGAATGTGCAATGCGTTTGTCAGCCAGCTCAGAAGAGGAATAATAATTATCTGTAGTTGCAATATATCCATTTCCCAGAAGAGCATTCATTAATGGCAAACGACCTGTGAAGATATACAAAATTTCTTGAAATCTTAATCGAACTAAGTTCTTTTACCAGTATAGATAATCAAAGAGCACAGATAGCCTGACTTTATTTCACAAAGTATATAAAGGCACAGTCGGATAAGCATTGAAAACATGCCTTTCAATCAAATTTCTTGATTTTTTCCCCCATATGTGACTATTTATCTGACAATGTATTTCACCTATTGATACCTTATAAATATTGATATTTTATGAAATAAAAAGGTTTTTTCGATTTTTAAAGAACTTCATTTTCTCAAAAACTATTGAACCGAATTAAATGCCATTAATTGAGTTTATATAGGCTTCAACTATGCATAACTGTAATAAGTGTATAAAAAAAGCGATTTAGAATTTTACAAAAATAAAAATAACGTATTATAGTTCTCGGAAAATTACGATTTTCTTATAAAAAGTTCCTCATATGTGTCTGAATCTTATATAAAAAATACCAAAAGTTTGCGTTGGCTACTATATATAAATATTTACGAAAATGTGTATAAAAAAGATTAAAATACATTTAAAGGCGTTATTTGGGACGGAGATATTCATCTTCGACACCTGAAGAATTTTTGGAATATACACTTACAGAATTGTTGTATTTTAAACTTAAATGAACACCTGGGCATCATTTTCAACGCTGATGATACTGTTTCGATATCAACATTTTTTACTGGTGTCGGATAAAACAACAGGAAAGAATATTTTCGACCTAGAAACAGAAGTACATTCTTCGATAGCCATAAGTAACGACAATGATCACAAACAATTTAAATTAAAATGTTTTTCACCAGTTTTTATATAGATAAATTAAAGTTAGTTACCTTGGCATCCGAATTGTAATAAAAGAAAATTCGGTTTATCATATGTGGGAAATATAGATTTGTCGTTTTTGTAAATTAACCTGCTTTCAATTTCCATTGTCATTCATTCATTTTATTCTCGCAATGGAAATTATCTGCATCGCAAAGGGTTAATGACTATAAAATTTTAACTACAGTATTGTGAACGTATTACAGTATGTGAAAGTGTCATAATTTATATAAGATACACGATTTTACGTTCTTGATTTAAAATAAAATTTGTTAATTTATTTTCTGGGCAAAAAATAACTAATTAAAAATAACGTAAAACAAGCATTTTCTATTTTTACGGCTGTTCGCTAAATTAATCAGATATGTTTTCAGATTTCTTTTAAATCTTTTAATATAATAAAGTTTTCTTTTCAGCATTATTATAAAATACGTGTAACAAAAAACTCATTCTTTGCCTAAAGAATATTCAATTACTTTATGCATGCTTATGAAAGTGAGAAAGGTATTTAATCAAGCGTAGAGAAAAGCTATTCAAAATCCTTCATCCTTGTAATGTTTTATAACAACAGCTAAAAACAAGTAAATACCCTCCGTAAAAATTTCTTAAGTTTAAAATTTTTAAATATGTCAAAACGTTACAAGATGTCTTATCATCTTTCTAAAAGAGAATTTAATATATATATGTATATAATTTGGATATATCTTGTAAATAAAGCAATTTGCGTAAAGAAAGTAATATAAAGTTATCCGCACAAATAAATTAATAAAGTAATAAAAAGAAATTCATTAGTAAGCAACGTAAATTCACTTTTATCTTTTTAAGTTCATAGAAGACAAAAATTGCTTGTAATTTTATGCGCAATAACAGAATATAAACTATTTAAAATGTGATTTTTATCTTGATTAGATTTTGGAATTTTTTCTGAATTTTATGAAATATACGCAGAAAAATAAAATTCTTATATATCAAATTGTTATAAATATTATTCGATACAATGTTAATTTTATGATAATTTTTGTAAGTCTTAATTTTTATGAATTTTACTTGTTTCTTTAAATTTCAGCTAAATAACGTTATTTTGGCACGAGTCCCGATTATGAAAACATTTTGTCTTTGATGTACTCTTGGTAGAATGTATTATTTAGAAAGTAGCATTTTTTTTGTTTCTGTTTTAAGAGGCGGCAACAAGGAAGTAAAAAAAAAGTATTATTTAAATTATATATCCAAGTATTTTAAATGATGTCTATAACATATGCTAATAAGGTAATTAATAATAAACGATTGAATCATAAATACCTATTTAAAATGTATACACTACACTCTTAATTTTTATTAATATTTAATTTAAAAAAAAAAAAACATGAAACAGAGCTACCAAGTCTCCGGCTTTTTTGGATACCAGTATTTTAATACAGAAAGTATTGTTTCATTTAATTGGAACATTTTGACGATATAAAAGAAAAGATTTTCTGTAAGATAATAGTGGTGTTCAAAAGTACTTAGACTTGAAATGTTTTCACTATTGCAGACTTTTACTGACAGTTGATCTTTTTTAACGAGCGTGATTTCGCGCATTATTAACTCTTTATACTCGAGAGGTGATTGTCGCTACCACTAGTGCCCCGCGTATAGGGATGCTGAACACCAATATTTTAAACTAATTTTATTCGCCTTATTTAATGGCCTAATAATATGAGATGATGACGAAATAAACTTCAAAATATGAGTGGTGTCCAAAGCTTTTCCTCACCTGAGAATAATGAGGTTCTATCTGGGTTCCGAATAAATGACTTACCGATATAGAAATGTTCTGTTTGTATCTATGATGACATTTATGGATTAAAATAGTATCATAATATAATTGTAATGGCATATGTAAATTATATATAACATCATTTTGATGCAAAAATGCATTCGTAGATATAAATAGAATCTTTCTATGACGATAAGTCGATTTTTTTCAAAAACACAGATAGAACCTTATTATTCTCAGGTGACGATTTGGCATCCCGATTTACGAGGTACTCCTGACACCAATAATGGTGAGAAAGAATCACTTCTCAAATGAAAAGGGTTAATTTACTTGCTTTATGTAATTAGTATACAGTTGTATCTATAAATATTATTGGGCAATTTATTACTTATGCCCAACTGACCTAAACATGTGTTAAAATTAAATTCTAAAATGTTAAGATATTGTCATCTGAAACATACCTGAGTACATAATGTTTACAATTCCATCTGTGATGTGAAATCATATTATCTAGTTTTAAATTATCTCCTTTTGCTTGATTAAATATCCCTTTACTATCCCTATTCATTGATTGAATTTTAACTTATCCTTTGATATTTCAAATAAAAAAAAAGTATTTTTTTAATTGTTAAATTCGTTTATTCGTACATGATGATGGCAGTATTAATTGATTAAATTTTGCCTTATGTTTTGATAATTCAAGTGAAAAAAAATTATTAAATTCATTTATTCGTAGATGCTGATGGCAATTAATCCTTTTAATATTTCAGAAGCGCAATACATTCGCCCGTGTAAGTGTAAGCTGTGAAAGCACTGTTACCAGATTGGGGACAAAAAATTTATCGAATTGTTTAATTTTCACCGATTTTTTAAAAATAGAAATATTGAGCTTTTTTAATAATTAAATGAAGAATTCTGAAAAATGAGGTGAATTATAAAATTTTAATAAAAGGGGTAACAGTCAAATAATCTAAAAAAAAAGTCCCTAATCTGGTAATATTGTTTGATAGGTTCAAAAAAGTATATTTCCCATAAAATTGTAAAAATAAATAAAGAAAGAAATAAAGAAATAAAAAACGTTTAGCAATGTTGAATTTCGTCGCCAGGGATTTTTCTTCGCCACCAAGAGCCACTAACAAAGGTACAAGTTTCACAATATATATATATATATATATATATACATATATTATATATATATACATATCATTTTAAATTCACTCAGTTGTTTTTATAAACACATATTTTATCCTTGAAAACATTAGGAAACATTTGATTCTTACAAAAATTTCAAGTGTATTTGATTGTAAAATCTTACTCCAGGAATATGAAAATCTCGCTATCTAACCCTTGCCTGCGCAGTATGTCCCGTCTGGACACACCTAATTTTAATTTTAAACATGCATTTGGCACCAATAATATTTTAATAAAATCTTGCTTTTACAATAAAAGCTTAAATAAAGTGTTCTTGATTTTTTAAAAAGTCGCTTGTAAATTCCGGTCTTATTCGATAATTTCCCATTTTATTGGCAAAATTTGTCCTCGCCGGAAAGAGTTAACAGAATATCCACTCGTTCGATTAAACAAGATTCTGCAAACAAATATGAGAAACTATAATTAAATAACGAATTCTAGATATTTCTGCTTTTGGCGTTATTAAAAAACTATGAAAAATTTAAGTTGAATAAATAATGAATCTTTTTCGCCCAAGTTTTCAATAACACAAATAGAAGTGATGAAAGATAAGAATACTATACGTGAAGTTCTTTTCCCTGCAAGGAATGTAAAGAATTTTTCGCTTAAATAAATAATTTATTCTATTTTATCTAAACAAGATAAAAATATGGATACATTTTTAAGAAGAATGTATATATTTGTTTTAGTTCATAGAAAGATACTCCAATATGTGTATTGTTTTAATGTATCAGTATCTTAAAGACTCGCTTAAGTTAAATTTACTTCTTGTAAATAAAAGAATGTCATTCAGCATAACAAATTACATAGAAATTTATTGTAATAAACATTCATTATAGCACAAAACAGCGCAATATTCACATTATTAAACAATAACAGTGCTTCTTTCAGCCGACAGTATCGTCACTAAAAAAACATCGTTGCACATAACCGTAAGCCATTCCAAAAATAAAGTGGGTATATTTTTGAACATACTGGTACTACACTGAGATATATATAAATATACGAATAAACATAAATGAATATATGGAAAAACACATGCTGTTAAAATGTGAGATTCATCTTGAGCTGTATGAAAACAATAATTTATGAACTGCTTAAAGAAAAACTTACTTAAAAAGTGCATTTAATGTGTCACAAATATAAAAGATGAGAGAAATATAAAAGATGCTAACACACAATAAATATCGATTTTTAAAACTCTAAAATTTTCACATATTCGCCTCGAGAGCTTTCGACTAAACTTTTACCGTTTATAGGACAGCTTTGTATATATACTGAAACTTTCTAATCGTTCTCTGTTTTCCGGTGGATAACCAGACAAGTCCAAGTTACTTTCCTGAAAAATCATACTTTTCACGTAAATGTGTCATTCTTTCATAAAGTACTCGAGTGATTGTGATATTTCTTTGGTGGTAGATCAAACATGTCAGATCATATACATAGCAGGCATTTTAAATACATTTCGATTAGTTTAAAGTATATCTGGAAATGCAAAATTTCTGAAAAATTGGCATTATTCTAAAATAAAAATTTTAGTTGCAGAAAAAAAGTCTTCTATAACTCTTGAGCATTACCCGGAAAATATGGATTCCAGATTTCACCAAAATTATTTTTGTAGTTTCTGAGTGAATGTGTCCTAAATCTGACATATTTGGATTTCACCCAGATTTGTCTTCCTTCAAACTACTTGAAAGTCGGCCATGTATCACGAATAAAAACACAACATTATTAAATTTGACAACTCAATTACGAATTAGCGATGTTGCCATTTAGCCTGTTTTTTTTTTTTTTTTTTTTTTTTTTTTTTAGTTATGATTGTTGCCCCTGACTTTTTGAAACAGTGATTGCATAAAACTAATAATACAATTCAAAAAAGCAGGATATATCAAGCTATATGAAAAAAACCACAGGCAATCTTACTGCTGAGGATAATGTTTTTACGTGTCACAACAACATCAGTATATGATAGTTCACATTTTATTTCTTATGTTCAAGAAAGATTTTAAAAAATACACTGAACGTTAGCAATACGGATTCTGTCAGTCATAGCAGACGTGGGGCACTCGAACTAGGAAAATGAAACCGGATTATCGAAAACACACTACCAACGCATTAAGAAAACACTTGTATTTAAAAATACTGTTTCCATGTGAAAGTGTTAATACAACCGTTGCGACTGGGACCAAGCTTCATCTCTTCATTTAACTTGCTATCACTTAAGTACAGCAAGATATCAGGATTGTACACCAATCGGATATTAACAACAGCTCTCCGTGAAAAACATAATATTTTAAACATTTACACAATACTTTTACCGGTGAGTATTAAAATATAGATTTATATATACAGTGTCTCACATAAGTGATGGGACACTTGTTCTTTACAAAAGGAAACTAATCAAATAAATTAAAAAAAAACATGTACACATTTTTTTGTGGGTGTGTTTCATACTTAAATTTAGTAAAGATTAGTACATAACATACATTTTGTCAAAATATTAAAATATTAATTTAATAAAAATACAAATGTTTAGAACGGAGCAAAAAATAGCTCACATAAGTGATGGGACACCATTATATATGCAACAAAAATCGTCTGAAATAAGCAATAAAAATATTTTTTGGGGTTTTATTTTGGCTTATAAAATCGTCTGCAGCATTTCTCTCCAGTTTGTTTTGGAATTTTTGTGTTTTTTAGCTCTGTGTAGCCGTGAATGCTAAACGAAAAGAAACTTCGCCTGAAATTCAAAAATTAGTTATTAATTTGCATATTGAACGTAGAAAATCTATTAGAAAAACTGCTGATACAGTTAACTTGAGTCGTTCAACAGTTTTCAATATCATTAAACAATATAAAAAGAATCATATGATTCAGGATAAAAGAAGACCTGGCCGACCATCAAAGCTACCCAATGGGATAAAGCGAATTATCGTTCGAAATATTAAAAAAAATCCAAGAAATAGTGCTTCAAAAGTTGCTGCTGATTTACAAGCATTATATGGAATAATTGTTAATCCTGAGACTATTAGAAGGGTAATTCGTTCTGCTGGATATCACGGTAGAGTAGCCAGGAAAAAATTCTTCGTAAGTGAAAAGAATAGAAAACTCAGACTAGCTTTCGCAAAATCCAACATAAATAAGAATTCTGATTACTGGAATAAAGTTATATTTGCTGTTGAGAGTAAATTTAATATATTTGGTTCTGACGGTAGAATCTTGGTGTGGAAAAATACCCAAGGAAGAATTTCGCAAACAGAACTTGGTACCAACGGTAAAACATGGTGGAGGAGGAGTTACGGTATGGGGGTGTATGTCGTCCGCTGGAGTTGGTAATCTTGTTTTTATTGACAGTATAATGGATCAGTACAAGTATATTGATATTTTAAAGCAAAATTTGAAATCTTCAGCACGAAAATTGAACCTTCATAACGATTTTAAATTCTACCAGGACAATGACCCTAAGAACACTGCTCTGAACGTTAGACTCTGGCTGCTATATAACTGTCCTGAAATAATAAAAACACCACCACAATCTCCAGACTTAAATCCCATAGAGAATATTTGGCAAGAATTGGAATCAAGAATTCACAAACACACCATTTCTTCAAAACAACAACTAAAATCGGTGCTTCAAGAAGAATGGGGTAAAATCACTCCAGAAATCACAAAAAAATTAGTCGAATCCATCCCAAAAAGATTAAATCGTGTTTTAAAAGTAAAAGGAAATTCAACAAAATATTAAAACCTTTTAAAAAGCAAAATTTTTGGATAAATATTTGATGGAAAAGTAAGTGTCCCATCACTTATGTGAGCCATTTTTTGCTCCGTTCTGAACAATTGCATTTTTACTAAATTGATTTATTTTAATATTTTGACAAAATGTATGTTATGTAATAATTGTTACTAACTTTAAATATGAAACACACCCAAAAAAATTTTGCACATGTTTGTTTATATATTTTATTGCAGTTTCTTTTTATAAAGCACAAGTATCCCATCACTTTTGTGAGACACTGTATTTTTCATTTTATATACGAAAACACCTAATCTTCACTGTTTTCCCTTGTTTTTTTCGGCTTCCACCGTACGCTTCCCTGCCTCACTTTTTTTGTCGTTTATTGGTCTGACTCCAGTATATACTTTTTAAGTCAAAACCATGGCGATAAAAAAGTGATCAACTCAAACTACAAAACCAATAATAATACTAAAACCTGTCTATAATTATTGTAGAAATCTTATACGACATTCGATCCGAAAGGACTAGTGACGATTGAAAACATACTGTTCTTTTGTATTTACATCAATATTTATTTACTAAATAAATGGTGGAATTGTGTTAATTACAATCCTAAGATTTCCACTTGTGCTTTTTTGTAAACCAGTAATTTTAAGAAAGTGTTTCGTGATTTGTTTCTGCAAGAACTGCAAGAAAAGCGGTGTTCCCTTTATGATTATCTAAAGTTTATAAATTATAAATAATGTTTCTTTTGCCGCTACCCTGATTTGCCAGTAGAACCCCGCTCATTCGGACCCCGTTAATCCGGATCGGTTTGGTCGATTTCTTTTTTTTTTAAGTTTGAGAAGTGATCGTCAAATTTCTATAACATAAATTTATTTCAGCCTCATATTCTGAATAAAAAAGTATTTTCTGAAATCTTTTTGAAAAATACCTCAAGCTTTCTTATTTAAACTCGTTAATGTGATCTATGAAAGAAACAACTATGCATAATTTTATCTTTGGTAATTCCAATTTTCAAAGTTTTCTATTTAATCCTTTTAGAAATGTCACCAAAAGCTCACTGCTTAATAAAATTTTACTCAGAGCATTGCAAGAAAACAAAGTAAAAGTTAGCAGTCCTTATAGACACACTGACTGATACGGATCGCATTCCAATCTTTGTCAGCCAGTCCATAGGTCTCTTGGAACTGTTTCCTTGTCTTCGTGCCAAAACCCTTCGACAAGTTACTTGCGAAAATTCGAAATAGAAAAAGGAATAAACGAGAATGAAAGAGAAATACTCCAAAAGATTTTGTCAGTTTATTTAAAAACAAGTTGGAAATTGCACGTAAAGCGTAGCAAATGAGGTGCGTTCGTTGATAACGAAGTTTTAAAATATTCAGATCTTCCTGATATAGTAGAGCGTACTTTGGATACCGTATAGTGGTCGAAATCTTTGTGTTCCTGTAAATATGCAGGGAGTAATTTTTATTATACTTCATTAACGTATATCTTATTCATAAAATGTGAAGTAGTTTAATGTAATTAAAACACCCCCCAAACAATGTTTAACAAAACCCCGTATAACATTATTTAGTGGAATACATTTGTGTGGCCCTGTAATTTAATAATAAATATTCTTTGCATCACAGATTGTACAAAATGTACTTTTTAGTACATATTTCATAGATTCATGTCAATTCTGTTATATTCAAATGAGTGTAACACCATTAAAATGCATTTGAAACTTTTCCCCCCATTGACCGTAATGTAACGGAATACTTTTGATTGTCCCTGTAATTGATCAATGCATCCGATTTTCATAACATTTGAAATGACTTGACAAAATTATGTAAAAAATATACATTTAAATTTCAAACGATTAAAATGCATTTGAAACTTTTTCCCCATTGACCGTAATGTAACGGAATCCTTTTGATTGTCCCTGTAATTGATCTACCCATCCGATTTTCATAAAATTTGAAATGACTCGACAAAATTGTGTAATAATTATGTATTTTAAATTTCAAACGATTCGGTTGGGTAGTTTTTGCGTTGTTATATGCGGACGGACAGACAGACAGACAGACGGACAGACAGACAGACAGACGGACAGACAGACAGACGGACGGACTGAGCGACAACAATAGGTGCTACGTATTTACATACTTACGAACGCACCTAAAAATGATAGTTGCTCAGATGTTCATATCAGCGACATTATCAATTGGTTGCAAGCAGAATATAATAAAAAGTATGCCTCGCTTACAGATGACTTAATAATCGCTTTGTGCACAACTGAAGAAAATGAAGATGATGCAGACGAATACCATTATCAATGATGATCAACCAGAAATTATAAGCTATAATGAAGCAAATCTTCCCAGTTTGAACAATTAATGATTTATTTTGAACGTCATGTGGAGACTACATCCAACAAACTATTTATGCTCAAGGGAATGTGTGACGTTTCGCAAAATTGGCACAGCAGAATATGACAAATTTTATAATTACAAAGTAAACATTTTTACTGTGTGTAAATATTGAATATGTTCAATATAAACGTGATTTTCTGCGAGTATGTTTTATTTTATTTCATATGTTCACATACTCCGAACAATCCGGATTTTCGAAAGTCCGAATTATCGGGGTTCTACAGTAATACCGTATTTATTCGTGTATAAAGTACACGCGTGTATAAGGCGCACTCTTACTTTACAAGTAAAAATGGCGATCTCTTAAAATCTCGTATATAACGCGCACCATAAATTTCATACGCTAATAAAGAATGACCAAATGAATTTCAGTAAAAAAAAAAGTCGAAACAAACATTACACGAGATCAGAAAACAAGACGAAAATGCATTAGCTCTGTTGTATAAAAAACTGCAAGGAATGAAATAAATATGCAGTAATACTTCAATTAAGTTTCCGAATTTTAATACCTTCTTTGAATAATTTCTTGTTTCATATGTATATCGTTTGACTGAATCCAACAGTAAAAAGTTATTCCGTGTATAAGGCGTACCCAGGAATTTTGCCCTAATTTTTGGAAAAAAAAGTGCGCCTTATACACGAGTGTAAATACGGCATTTTTTCATGCTAGAGGAGGAAGCAGCATGATAAAGTGACAAACTAGATTAGTTTTAATATCCAAATGAAACAGCGTACTATCATATTTAATTTATAAAATGTTCTTAATATTTTATCGGTGTTGATTAATTTTCTTTATTGCTGCTATTTAACCCTTTCCGGCGCAAGCAAATTCTATTGGTAAAATGAGAAATTATCGATTTACACCGGAATTTATAAAGGACTTGTCTAGATATTACGAACTCCTTAATTTAAGCTTGCATTCATTCTAAAAGCAAAATCATGTTAATATATTATTGATGCCGTTTGCAAGTTTGGAATTAAAATTAGGAGTTGCCGGCCCGGCAACACTGCGCAAGAAAGGGTTAAAAGATCAATTTTCGCGAAAATTGCCATCTCAGTAACAATATACAGGGTTCTTGCGTTTCAAGAACTTCAAATAATTTCACCAGATTTTTTGTGAAATAATTGTTTTACATAATGGAAAACAAAATTCTTGATTGAGGCATATCGAACAGTACTTATCGAAATTCCTGGCACATAACTAACCAAAATATCAAGAATATTCTGAATTGAACGAACCCTTCTAGATGCAGTTAAAATGACAAGAATAAAAGTTTTTAGTATTGTCTCTCTAAATGTCAATGATGAAAAAAATTTCCTTTCAGCAAATGCAAAGTTGTGTTGCACGATTTTCATCATTATTAGCACGGAATTTGCTTATATTACTCGTTTTAGCAGTGCGTTGAGTTCTGAATAGAGGTCGTAAAAAATGCAGAATTTTGCGTTACAATTTTTAAATTTTAATTTTTACCAATATCAAATGCTTAAACTTTACCCTTTCAGTGGCTTGGGATGTATATATGCACTCTCAAAAAGAATTTACAGCTCTTGAAATTAATCCCACTGAAAAAGAAAAAAAAATGTTTATGTTTAATTACGACATTTTCGTGATTCAGGTCCAATAATGAATAAAGACTGTTGCAAAACGAATAAAATTCGTGTAAAAGATAGTGGTTCTGAACGGGTTAAAATACTCGTATGCTTTAACCCCTTGCAGCGTGGTGAGATAAAATATATCACACTTAATTTTAATTGCGAAATACCACATTCACACCAGAATTTTGAAATGAAAATTTCAACTTTATCAATAACGTGAAGAATCTTTTTTTAAAATCTGTTTTGAAATAAATTTATTTTTCAATTCTGGTGTCATTCACTTATTTGAGCATTTTATTTATAAAAAGAAATGCTTTGCCCCTCTTAATGAATGCGCATTTTCAACGGAAATGAAAAATACCGACTTTTATTAGCTTAAAAATTTTAGTTTACGCTTAGAGTACCAAGAAAAAGAACTTCAGTTATTAGTAAATAATATTCTCCTATCAACAGTAATTTTGCTACTGTACCATAACGTTGCTCAAAACCATCGTGAAGAAATGGTTAAAAAATGCGCCTTAAAAAATAATCATATTTATGTCATTCTGAAACTATACTATCGAAATCCCTGTGAAAATTTGTTTTCACAGGAGATGAATCGCGATCACCATATACTACCCATTAGTAGAACACAAATGCATTACATATATCGAGATATTTGTGTTCAGTTTTAACAACTTCAAAAGTCTTTATATTGGGCGCCATTTATTTCATAATTCAAATTGTAAAGCAGATGTCAGTTGACTTTTTGACCACAAATTTGAAAACAGATAGTTTCTTAAATACTTCCCAATGCTGCCATTAAAAAAACATATTAAATTTATATTCTGCTTAATAAACATTCACAAACGAGCTTTTAAAATGTAATGTGCAATTAATAACATTTTCTGAGTCTATGATCACTGTTTGGAAACACATTTAAAGTTAGTTATTATTTTAAAAAGTATTTGGGAATTGATAATTAATGATTTGTTACGCTCTATTACAAGGGATAAACCACATCACTATACTATAATTATAGTTATAATGTGGTATTATATTACTATAATACCACATTATTATAATTTTAGGAATAATATTTTCGCGTTTTTGCAATATTTCGTTATAGAAAATTTTGTTGTGTTGTAAAAATGTCCCGATTAAATGAAACAAGATTTTCTCTAACAAACTACTGGTGTGCTAAAACACAGAATTATCATTCCTAGTTCTATGTTAGGCTGACCATGAACCTACATGAATGAAGATAAGATTGGTGAGATTACGAAAAAATGTTATAAATATTTTACATTGACTCAAACATAAAAAATGAAACTAAATGTTATAATTATTACAAAGTAATAGTAAGGGATACGTTGTCTAATCAAATTAGGATGCAAAATTTAGACAGTAACCTCCTTCTTAACCGCCATCCATAGTTCGGAAATCTGATTTTAACCAGTCGACTTTTTTCCCCAACATCAGGCAAAATTCAGAAACAAGAATGTCAGTCCTAAATGGATAGGCGTAGATCTACATCAAGACTGTAGTCCAACAGAGAACATTCCCCTCCAAGAAATGACAAATACACCGGGAAGATTTCAGATCTTGTCTTTTTTAAAGGTCAAAATTCCTCTTCCCCTCCGGAACTCTATAATATCTGACCTATCTCCAAATTGCTTTATAGAAACGTTTAACCCTCTGCACTTAAGAGGTGATTTTCATTGACTACTAGTATCCTGGGTTCTCCAAACGCTCCGGACACCAGTAGTATAAACTAAGTTTCTTCGCCTTAACCACACGTACAAGTGCCGTAAAAAGGCTTAAGAATCTTTATTTATCCCAGCAAGCAAAATTTTATTCTACAATTTGTGTTATTTAATCACTTGCCTTACTTTCCCCAATTTAATACGACACAAATGTCTGTTTTTAAAAACCGGTGACAAAGCATTAAAATTTTCTTTATAAAAGGCTCCCGTCACCTAGGGGTTGATAAAACAGTGAGTTTCCCGATCCAGAGCCGAGTGGCTCCATGCGGTCCACGCAGGGAGGTCACGAGACCTCCAATGAGGAGTAACCAAGTGACATCCGGCCTCGCGACAGCGCCCGCTGCCGGCCAGGAAGACAAGCGAGGACACCCGGCCTACGGACATGGCCTCAGCGTCGCGGCCTCGGCCGCTCACCATCCGCAGCCACCGACACGGCACCGCCCGCGCCCAACACGCCGATTGGAACAACCATGCAGGTACCGTAGCAAAAGCTGCCTGAACAACCGCTGATCCAGAGACCCAGCCTTCCGGGAGGACTTACAGGAAAGCGACTCAAATTCTCGTTACGTACAAGGAAAACCCGGAAAACCTTGTATAGTCGCTTCGTCCGAATCGCGCCTACAAGAGGCCTCGGATTCCTCTTAGCGAGTGTTGCGTTCGAGTGATCTGGGAAATCATCATGCGTTCGAAGACTTCGGTCGAGACAGTCGAGAGCTCAATTGGCCCGACGACCAACCCGATCCATCGTCTTTGTCAAAAGTTCACCAACGATGTCGACGATACCTTTCCTGCTATAATTGTCAAAGACAAGATCGGAAAGCGTTCGAGTTCGGAAGTTAGATGGGAAGCACTTTTCCCTAATGGACATCCACAGGGGGCACTCATAGACGCAGTGTCTAATCGTACTCACCCCGTTCCCGCAAAAGCACGCAGGGTTGCCTTTAAAGAAGCGGGCTTGATGGTCGCCAAAGGCACCATGTCCCGTTAGGACCTGGTTGAGGAAGAAATCACCCTGTATTCTCCGAGTGGAGACCTTCGGGAAGATCTCATACGTCGACCGGCCGTCCTCAGATCGGTCCCACCATTGCTGCCAATCCAAAAGTGCCTCTCCAAGGAGCTTCCTCTTGACTTGACGTCCTGAGAGAGGAACAAGTATGTCGACCGACGGTCGACACGCAGCTTCCTTCGCAAGGGAATCGGCCAGCTCGTTAAAGGCGTACCCGACAGGAGCCTTAATCCAGTGCATATGGACCCTGATTTCTGTATTTGCAACCAAGTTCCTAATCTCAGCTACTGCTTTGTGCCGAGGCACCAAAGAGTAAAGAGCTTGAAGCGCCGATCTCGAATCCGAGTAGATATCCAGTTCACTGAGACCCCTCCGAAGGGCGTCCGCAATCGCTTCCTTGATCGCATGGACCTCGGCCGCGAAGACAGTCGACCCATCAGAGAGACGGAACCTTCCCTCCGCAACAACACCATCCCTAGTGGCGAGGTGGTAGGCACAGCCAACACTCTCGTCCACCAGCTTGGAACCGTCCGTATAATAAGTATACGGAGACTTCCGGCTGAGTTCCGGCGTCCAAGGTATTCGTGCCGGATAGCGTCGTTGGGGTCGGTACTTCCAAACCTCCACCATCTCTGGCGAAAGGTTTGGTCTATCAACGCTTTCGCCCCATCTCGTGAGGGCCTCGAAGTCGCGTTCGATACGAGCACGGAGGTCCAGGGGAATCACCCCGGACAAGACGTTGAACGCAGCGGTTGACACCGTAATGTAACACTTGGTGACGCACAGCAGGAGACCTCGCTGAATACTCAGCAGTCTCTGACGAAGAGCCACTTTGCTGGAGTACCAGGTAGGGGCCGCATACAAGACTATGCGCTCGGCCACCACCGAGTACACCGCCTTTCGAACTTCGGGCTTGAGTCCCCACGTAGCAGTTGCCAATCTGGTGAGCTTGTACTGGATTCTGGTCACCTTCTCTCGGACGAGGTCCAAGTGAGGCATCCAGCTGTAGTCCTTATCTATGACCACACCTAGGTACTTGATTTGTTTAGAAAACTTAATCCTATGTCCACCCATCCGGATGCGTAATGAGGGTTCGTAATCCATCTTTCCCTTAGCTGGTATGACAGTGTACAAGCACTTGTGGAAGCTGAACTCCAGGTCGCATCCTACCGCCCACGCTAGGATCTCTGCGAGAACCCGCTGGACGATGTCAGCGAACCTGGAGACAGCCGTAGAACGTGCAAGGATGAGAATATCGCCGGCAAAGACAAGTATGGTCCAAGCCTCCTCAATTCCAAGCCGTCTCAACAAGCTGTTGATTAGCACCAGCCACAGGACCGGCCCGAGACACGAACCCTGCGGCACTCCAACATTAAAGTAATGCTCTTCAGCGTTCGAGATGACCGATCTATTCCAAAGAATCGATCAAGCCCAGGAGCTCCGAAGGGACTCCGTACTCCGCCAGAAGGCGTAGCAAGTCGTCCCGCCGGGCGCTGTTGAAGGCATTCTTGATGTCCAGGCTCACGAGACAGGTGAAGTGACCCGTTCTCTTTCTCTGCGAAACGTACTTGACCACCTCATGGAGCGCATCGATGGTAGATCGATTTCTTCTGAAACCGTATTGTCTGTCATCGAGTACGCCATTGGACTCGAGGAAGCTCATTAGTCGAGTTGCGCACAACTTATCCAAGATCTTCCCCACGACGGGAAGCAAACAGATAGGACGGTAGGAAGCGGGATCGCTTTTACTCTACCTTCCTTCGGAAAGTAGATAGCAACCGCTCGCTTCCAACTACTGGGAAACACAGACTCTCTAAGGCAATGATTATACAAAGAGAGCAACCATTGAGGATGCCAGCGAAAGACTTCTGAAAGGGTAAAATGAACTTATTTTCTTCTTAACACTTTTTGGCACGGGCAAACTCTGTTAGTAAAATGAGAAATTATCGACTTACACCAGAATTTACAAACGACTTTTTCAGAAATTAAGAATATCTTAATTAAGCTATCACTGTAAAATTAAAATTTTATTAAAATTTTATTGGTGCAGACTGCAAGTTTGGAAATAAAATTAGGTATACCGGACTAGGCACAGTGTGCCGAAACGGGTTAAATAAAAAATATATTCATTAAATAAATAAAATTTTGCTATTACAAAAAAAGTGGTGCCATGAATTTTTTTAAAAAATAGTCCAATTGCAACAATAAATTTAAGGGGCTCCCACTGGTCTGCTTATTGAAAACCAATATTTTTTTAGAAAGGAATTCGCGGTAGGTATCTCCAAAATTGCAAGTGAAGCGAACTTTCTCGTATGTTTTTGCGAAATTTATAAATAAAAGTTTTCTTCAAACGAAAGTGGTGTTTCATAAGCGGACCGAATGGAAGCCCTGTACTTGTTACCAAAGAGGATATAATACTCCGTTTATAGTAGATAAAATTAAAATATAACTTGAAACGGGATTTTTAAAGTACAAATTAATCTGCATGTAATCAGTTCGAATTTTGAGTGAAATATTTTACACTCTATACATACTAGAAAATTTTTACATATTAAGGGCTGTATATACAGATTTTTAAATAAAAAAAGCGGTTACTGAAAAGATTTCGGATGCTTCTCTGACTGTAAATGGGAATCGATTAAAATGTGTTTTCAATTGTGTTTTGCGTTTTATTATCTCTGTCATTAAACATCATCTTTCATAATATTAAATTGTAAACTTCTGTTAATTTATTTTGACTAAGTTAGAACGTATTTCGTAATCTATGCTTTATGCGGGATTTGACTTTTTTTTCTATTTGTTCTCAATATCTAGTCCGTTATTTTTTAAAACAATCATATATGCATGAAAGTTTTAAAAAAGTATCATAAAAAAATTAGGAAATTGAGCAATATTTTTCACAAAAAACTTATTCTTCAATAATATATATATATATTTCGCAAATTAGACGGCGCAAAACTGGTAATATGTGATATATAGAACTGAGCATATGGTCGAAAAAAAGCGATTATTCATAGGAAATTCTTGAAAAACATTTCACCAAATTAAGGATCGTTAATATAATATATGCGTTTTAAGTATTATTAGTGGTTTACCTGTAAAATATATATATATGTATTCATTTTCAATTTTTATTCAATTTTATGTATGTCATTTAAGTTATTTTATTTAACTAATTAATTTTCTTGAACACTGATAGTTGCAGTCAGCATGAATAACATGCATTTTTTTTTTCTGCTTTTGAAAAGTTGAAATCCTGTTTAAACGGTCTTAGCGTCCGAAAGTGAAAAAAATATCATAATATTTCAAGTACCATAGCTCGGTAATTAGTGGTCGCAGAAGATTAGAATTTTTGCCTCTTTTCATGTCAGAGCACGGAGAAGCATTTGAAATTACACATAATTAATAATTAGATATTTTTTTTTATTTAATTTTTAAAATACAGAACTTAGAATCTCGTCTTTTGTTTCCCAGATTTGCATTACTTTTCTGAAATTAAATAAAGTGGAAAAGCTTTTTTATATGTGGGATAAAAATATGCGAACTCTATTTATTATGAAGATTTTCGCGAATGTAGAATTTGTTTAAAGAACTTCAGAAAGAATTTATCTAAAACTCACACCGAAAAATGTTTGTCGTAAATACTTTAAATAATAAATATATTTATTTGTATGAATATGGGCTAAAACTGTTTATAATCATGAGATTATGCTGTCATCAATGACAGCATGAAAAATAAAGAAAATGTAATTTTTAATCTTCATAAGTGTTATTAACACCTTCCAACAACGTTTAACCTTTCACTGCACGATTTTTTCTAATGATATGAAAAAAATTGTTTGTAATCTATATATCGGTGTAATAATGGAAAAAAATTAAATTTCAAATTTTCAGCTAAAATTTTATATTTTATGGCGTATTTTATGGCGTATTTTATGGCGTTTATATTTTATGGCGTTAGGGTTTTTAAGTATTGTATTGCTATATTTCGCAGTTGAATGGCTTTAAATAATTATCTGCTGAACACTGTGCAATTTGTTTTGTATTAATATTTTTAGTATTAAAAAAAAAAAAAAAAAAAAAAAAAAAAAAAAAAAACAATAAAAGTAAAATTGGCCTTAAAAGCATGATCGATTTTTTATTTCTTTCCGAAGGATAAATTCTAATTTTGTGTCCAATGCAGCCAGCTCATATGAACAAAATAAGTGTTTTATTATTCTTTGGACTCCTCTTTATAGTGATCCTAATGGCCAAATTCATGACACATAATGAGAATTATTGTGTTTTTAGGTATGTGCCATATATGAGCCACGGTGCAGTGGAGGGTTAAGATTATGTGAAATACGGTATTTTGCATTGTTTAGCCCGAGCATTTTTCTGATTCAATTAGGCAAAAATGTCTGTTTTGAAAAACCGGTGGTAAAAGAATAAAAATGCTGTAAAGACATAAAAAGTAGGCATTATTTGAAAGTTTTTTTTTATCAAAAATATTGATCTGTTAAGTGGCTAACTGATCCAATATTAAATGCTGGTTAGTCTATATTATGTACGAATTCCACACAAATCAACTTTGTGTACTAAAAATAGAAAAATCTTTATTTTCAGAAACACCGGAAAAAGTATGGTGCAAATGGGATATAGATTAAGTGCTTGTCGCATCTTGTTGCAACGTTACTCTAGTAGAATTACATCATGAAATCTTGCTGTTTTGGGTGCCAGCAAGTTAACCCTTTGCGGGGCACGGAAAATTCATTGCTTAAGTATTGAAATTGATGACTGACACCGGAATTTGAAAACAACTTTATTTGTAAATAAGAAAACGCTATATTTCACGTATTCAATAAACCCTAATTTTGTTGAACAAATTTCCGGTGCGAATGTGGCATTTAGGAATTAAAATTAAGTGGTATATCCATGAAACCACCGGCCAAGCAAGGGGTTAAATAAAATAAAAGATTATTTTAGGTGTGGTTGTATTTTATAAGATGAGCGAAACAAATTCTCTACTAGGCTATACAAATTACATTTTGTCGTACACTTTACTAAAAAAATATTCAGTATTTTGACTTGAAATTAAACATGAAAATAAATTATGATCTGTAGATTTGCACAATATTATTTTTTTGCACGATAACCTTAAAATATTATCTATATTAATTAATTTATTTTACATGTTTTTTCCATTACAGACGCATATGTGCATAATAATCATAGAAAAAATGAAACGCCTATGCTTTCAGAAGAAAAAAGTAATTAGTTGGTAATTATAGATACAACCATGATTAATTAAATAAACAAAAATCTGTGCATCAAATGTCTTTTACACATTAAAAAAATTATATTATAATTTATTTTATTTTATTTATTTATTTATTTTTGCAAAGTGGCAACAAAAGAATTATAAACAAATAAATTAATATTTTGTAAAATTTTCCTTCGAAAATATTTTTATTTATAACAGTCATAATAATACATTGTTCAACTTAAATGTGCGTACCACTGCTGATGGATGCTGTACGCACTCTTGTCTAAGGTAAACAACTTGCAGTTACACAATGTGATACAGGGGGATTCCAGTTTGTTTGCAATAGTGAATATCTTTCAAATATATCTATTTCGTTTTAGTCCGACGCTATTTACGCGAGTTAGAAGAAATACAGACAGACAAACCGAATTCACATGCACTTTCTGACTTTGTTGGAAAGCTTTAAAAAGAGTATTAAAGAAAATGTATAATAATCTTCTCAGATATTTTGAACCATTATAGATAATTATAACTATTCGGACTCCGGTGCCTCTTACACAAAAATTTTATTCGATTAGCACCGCTTTTTTTAAAAAGAACTTTCTTTGAAATAGATGATTAAAAAAAAATTCTCTGATTAAATAAGGAAAGTTCTATTTTCCTTTATTATTGGTGCCAAAAACGAATTTTGGAAGGGAAGATGATGTCTTCGCAGTGAAAACAACGCAGTGCCAAGGGTTAATATCCAAACAGTAGAGGACACGGATGTGCTTCAGACAATTCTGATTCTTAGAGTGTCACAAAACGTTGTGCTGTAGCTCTTCTATCGACTGCTGTCACTTGGCCATCTGTCGTTCATAATCAATTTCTGCAACCTATTCCATTTTTCGCTCAAGCTTTTGATTTCTGAGTACAAGGGATTAGCATGTGACCACGATAAAGTCCAAATGAAGCACTTTTTTGCGTCCTCATTGGTGGAATAGTGACCCTGTCACAAGAAATGTATTGATCTAAATTCTTTTTTAAGTTGTATGAAAATCAAATCAAAACGGAAAAAGATATTAATGAAAATTTTTTTCATTATATTAAATCCAATTATACATAAATAATTCAATTATCCATGATAGGTTATGATTCGAGGTTGTTAAGGTGATGACGTCCAATTTAAGAGGAAATCCTACTATTTCTCTATGGTGATTCCATGAATAGAATCGCAGTAAATATTGTATTCATACATTTTTGCATTATAAAGGTGCAACAGCTCTGACACCATGATATGAATATTTATAAAAATTGCTAAGTTTGCTAACTGTTCTGTTTAACTCAGAATTTCCAAATTATTTAAATTTTCAGTTTATTTATTTATTTTTTTACGAAGTTACTGTCTATTTGACTCTGGTTAAGGATTGACGTCCTATTTCTTCTTTCTTTTTTATGGTTTCTTATGTCTGATGAAACACTTGTCGTCTCTGTTCCCTACCTATCTCTCCGTCACAGAGTCAGTACAGGGTTCTTATAGCTGTGTTACACAACAAATCATAAAATTTATTGAAAAAAAAATAACTTTTTTATTTTAATTAAATCAATTTTATCCATAACATTCGTCCAATTTTTTAATTTCAGTTTTCAAAGTTATTTAACTTAAACGTTTTTCGTGTTAAAATCATAGCTTGGAAATAAAGCAACTAGCTAGTGAACAGCAGGTTGTTACTTCGAACTTTGATGCTGGAACTTGAAATTTTAATATTACGCCTGATTTAATAAAAAGGAATTTCGTATTTTTTGCCATTTGAAGGGTTTATATTATTAGGGTTTCGTTCATCTGACATTCATAATATTTTTTTAATTCAATTTTGTTTTGGTTTCAAAAACTTTTGCGATTCGTTAATGATTCAGCGTTTTAAATTTAATTTTAAACCATTTTTTTTTCGCTTTTCGAAATTTAAACTTCTATTTATATCTCGGCTAATTTTTTTTATTTCGGATTTTTAAAAGATTTAGAATTTTGGATTTTACTCAAATAATTTGATTTGAACATTTTCAATTTGATTAAAATAATGAACTTCCTTCTTTAATTACTTTAAATTAGATTTATTGATGCTACCATCTATGTAAGAATTTAATGATTGTAAATTAACGATTTGGAATTATTAATTAAAAGATAAATTGTTTTGAAAGATGTATTAAACGAAATTCTCTGTACGATCTGCGATCACCCTTATTTAAATGAACCTAATCAACATTGAACCTAATTAAATCACTTTCATTTAAATGAAAATGAGAAATTTGGAAGCATTGTGCAACTGATTTAACGTTATATTGCAATAATTTGTGGTAATATCTTCACTTGAAAAATGGAGTGGCAAACACTTTGAATGAAAAAACTCAACAACCTATGAACACTGCAACAAATATTTAAAAATAACTTTTTTTTTCTTTCAATAACCATACTACACAAAAATTTTTCCTTCTTTCTTTTTCTGTTTTATTTTATTTTTGATTTCTTAGTGCATGTAATACGAAATACAGGCTGATATCTCATTTTATTTAAATCGAAATTTATCTGCAATAACTTCGTTCAGTTAATTTTAAGTATAAAAATAATTTTTTACCATAGATAGAATTTTGGTCGATATTTTCGTATAATTCTTTCTTTTTTTTATCCCTTCTCAACATTTACTCATAATAATCTTATTCTATGTTTTTCTTATAAATCTTGTTTCATATATTGCCTTTGATCAGTTTAATAACATTTCAACATAACACATATATTCTTACATTTTTTAATTTTCATTTCTGGGTGGAATGAATTTTAAACTAATCAGGTGTGGCAATCCCAAAACTTTATTCTATTTTCTGCATGTTAATAATTCCTGAAAAATGCAGCATAGCAGCGCCACCGGTTAGATGATTCAAAGCAAAATCTTGTCAGTAACAACTTATATCAACTTATTACTGAATCTGAAGTTTGATGGAAATCTGTGCATTAGTTTTTGAGAAAGAGCTATTGAAAAATCTTTAAAAGAAAATCTGCATAACAGCGCCATATATTGGGTGATGTACACCAAAATCTAATCATGATATTTTTTTAACAGGTACTAACTGAATACATGCATTAACTGAAATACATACATTAGTTCTTGAGATAGATTTATTGCGGAATCGTAAAAATGTAGCATAGCAGCGCCACCTGTTGAGCGATATACATCAAAAACTTATCAGATCTAGATTATATCAAGATCTCACACAATCTCAAGTTTTGTGAAATTCTGAGCATTAATTCTTGAGATAAAGCGCCCACGATCTTTTTGTCACATAAAGACAGACAGACACACAGACAGACATTGTTTAAAATCACGTTTTTTGAGTTCTCTGACCCTAAACCGGGTAAATCCGTCAAAAACAGGATTTCGAAAAGTTTCACGAATCCAGTACTTTCTTCTTGTAAAGATGGAAGTTTGTAAAAAATATTCCTTAAAAAATGAAAAAGATTTGGGACTTGGCAGAAACTTTTAATCATTACAATTATAACGTACAAAGTAAAGAATTGATAGAAATAAAATTAATTAACATAGGTTTAAATAAATCTACAAAAGACTACTAGTCCTGTAGACTACGATTCTACAGGAATTTTTTTATTGAACTTCGCGATTAAAAAAGTTTACTTTAAGATTCTTTTGTTCAATTATAATGAGAAATTTAAAAAAAATGAACAGCAATAGTCGATGAAAACGTTAGAGTTGTGTGTGGTTTAAATCCGATTAAAAGTAAAAAACTTAGAATAATTAATGTAAAAATTGAACATGTTACTGATTATTTTAACATTATACAGCTTGTGGTAAGACTTGGGAGACTATACTCTAAAATATGTCACGTCGCATAGCTGCCAACTTTCAACTAATCTTCCGTAATATCTGGATTACTTTGATCCAGTTTAACGTCCTTCCAAACCAGAAAATATATTTCATGAATCTTTGTTTATTTAATTTCAAGCTTGTTAGTGGAACATACTTAATTTCATTTCTTTGAAAAAATTCTGGCTCGAAACTCATTAAACCAGGGTCAAATTAACGCACGTATTACGGATAATCTATGTCAGGTTGGCACCTATGATGCATTCCATGAATATGGTTTCGTTTTTCGACTCAAAGGACACAACTTATAGAAAAATATTCCATTCAAAGGTTTGAATCTATAACAGCTCAAATGCGTATCTCAGAGATAACTGATAGGGTAGGAGTAATTGAAAATGATAATTAAAATGAGGGATTTGATAAATGATACCAGTTAACCCTTTCTGGCGCAGACAATTTCTGAGAGTAAAATGAGAAATTATCAACTGACACCGGAATTTAAAAACGACTTTTTAAGAAATCAAGAACTCCTTAATTTATGCTTTTATTGAAAAAACAAGAATTGATTAAAATATTATTGGTGCCAATTGCAAGTTTCGAATTAAAAATAGGTGTGTCCAGACCGGACACACTGCGCCGGAAAGGGTTAACAAAAGACAGTAAAACAGTTATAATGTGGATACCTCTAAAGCAAATTTTTCATTTTGTTAAAGAATATTTGAAAATATTTGCAGGTTTTAAAATAAAAATTGGATTAAATATATAGATATAGATTCAAATTTAAAAAAAAAACCTTTTTTTAGAAGATTATTAATTTTTATTATGGAAATAGAAAAGAAGTATGTTGAGACTGATCGGTTATGAAAAAATTTTAGTGTTGGGTGATATGGACAAAAGTCAATAATACCATCAACAGTCAATAATACTACCATATAGTCAATAATACCACCAACAGTCAATAATACTACCATATAGTCAATAATAATAGTCAATCAAATCTAATAACGGACTTAGTACCATAATTTCCGACGTATAATCCGCGGATCAAACAATCATTTTTCGACCCAGATAAATTTTGAAATTAAATGTAAATTTTTGGATCGCGGTAAATATGTGGCCTCAATTACTACTTAGAATTTCTGGGTCGAAGAATTGTTTGATCCGCGGATTATGCGCCGGCTATTACGGTAATATTATATGAATTGATCGGGCGCCAGTAATAATATCTTTAAATATATCTATATTATTAACATTTAATATGTTTTTTATTTAAAATACTCTTAATTTTTACTAAAAAAATTAAGATGTTTGTTGTTTTTGTTGTTATTTATTTATTGGTTATGTTGTTTTTGTTATGAAAATTGGGCGTTCATTTTTTATTGCCTGAAACATGCACAGACCTCTAGAGGTCCCTGAAAAGAGGAAAAGTCTGGGGTATTTCGGCATATTTAAAAAATAAACACTTAATTTTCATTAACAGTAGATTTTTTAATAAAAATTATAGTTGTTTTAAATTTAAAAAAAAACATATTAATGTCAACAATATGGAAGTATTTTGAAATATTATTACTTACGCTCATTCGATTCAACTAATGTTACTTATTTTATCTAAATTTTTCATCTTTATATGTTTTTTTTTAAATATGTTTGTGTCATTTTTATATGATTGTTTTAAATAAAAAAACATATTAAATGTTTATAATATAAATTGATTTTGAAATATTATTTCTTGCGCTCATTCGATTTTTATAATACTACTTACTTTATTTATTTTTTTCACTTTTTTATTATTTTTTTTTATTTCTCCGTAATTGTTTACAATAAGCCACAAATAGTATTGGATAGAGACAGCTTAATGCAACAATGTTAAAACTTAGACTGAATAATGAAATGGGAAAGAAAAAATCAAAAAATCCCTACATGGTTTTGGCGAGCTGTTTTCTTGGTATTCATGTTAAAGCGATGTTATACACTTATAAACTTAGACAAAGGTTATAATGAAAATATTATTTCTTCAATTTTAGTTTTTAATGATGATTTTAATTGCTATTTTATAGAAATGTTCAATGAAAGCATGTTATAATCTTTTTAATAATTATTAATAATTATAATGCACTCTCTTCAAATATTAATGACATAATCCTAAACCAAACCAGACACTAGATATTGGCAATTTTAGTGACAAGCACTCTCGAGCGAACTGAATTTTCAGAAACCTAAAAATTCTCCTCAATCACAACGCGGAATTTTCGGCAGACAATTAACGACGTGAACACTTCCAACGATAATTCCTAAACGCTGCGCGCATTTTTGCCGATCCCACCGAAGCTAGCATAGGGAAGTAAATACGAGCTTCTGATTGGTTGAATAATTTCGAGAAAATTTTTTGTTTGTATATAAATTGTTCTGAATAAGGATTAATTCTTAATAAGGTATTCTGTCATGTATGTATATCATGTTAAAATAATAAGAGGAAATTATATATAAAAAAAGCAAAAGTAATGTAGAACAATTGTGTTTGTAAATGTCGCGTAATTAACGCCGTAAAAAAGAAATGTAATTATTGTTTATAAAAATATTGTTCTGAATGTAAAACTTACGTATTAGAGGCATATATCTGAATATCATATTGAAATAATTAAGAAGAAATTCCTATTTAATTATTTTTGTTTTTAAGTAAAACAGAAAAATCATTAACTTCTTTAGTTCTAAATTCCAGAAAATCGTTCTTTTTAGCTATATTTAAATCTCTAAAATAAGAAAGAAATTAATAAAACTCCATCTTTCAAAGGCTTTCAAACAGAAACTAATGATTACATAAACGCAAACTCAGAAATGAACGAAAACAAAAACCTCTTTAAAATTTTCAGCCAATCAGAAGCCCGTATTGTCTTCCTAGTACTAGCTTCGGTGGGATCGGCAAAAATGCCTACGCTGCTGCCACAAATAGCATAACAATAATCTGACAACAATGGCGAAGAAGATTCCTGTTAATTTCACAGCAACGATCAGCCAACAGATTTGAGTTCACGTATTTCTCTAAATGCATTCTGTGTTAACAATGTTATTATCTTGCAACAATCTGTCCAACAATATTCAAATAACCTTCAATATCAATATCATAACCAACAATAATAGAATATTCAATATTCTATTATTGTTAAAAATGCACCCAAGTATTTCTAAATTAATACGCCACTCTCCCACAAAATAGCTCCGTTTATGTACCTAAAATTATGTGTCGTAAGATCTTTACAAGAAAACATATTACCTGCTAATTAATAGTACATCAGTTACACTATGAAATTTTTCAAACGATTGCGTGGATTTTTTCAACGTAGAAAGTAAGTTTCTTTTTATTTAATAAAATGTTATAATGCTTACCACTTATGTGATGTAACACTGAGCCCTCCCATATGTCACAATGTACAGCAATACTTACAGGGTGTCCAGCAAATAACACCCTGATTTTAAAATTAAATTTCTCAAAAACAAAGATCGACTGAACTATGCGGTAAACGGTTTGTGTATTAGGTAATCTGTAAAAATCTTATATAGAAGTTTCGAACGGTGAATCTTTGGAAAAGATTGTGTTCTGATTGCAAAGATTGCTTTGATTTGACATTTTTCTTGTTTTAGATTGTTTGCGGAGTTGTTTTTCGGCTTAAATTGCCATAGTTTAAAGATTTTTGGAATTAAATTTTTAAAATTTCGAAATTCAAGAAGTTTAGTTCGAAAAATCGTTAAACTATAGCACTGTAAGCCGAAAAACTCTACCTCTGCAAGCAATCTAAAACAAGAAAAACGTCAAATCAAAGCATTCTTTGCAATCAGAACACAATCTTTTCAAAATATTCACCGTTCGAAACTTCTGTATTCTTTTTACAAGTATCTTTCTTTACCGTATTCTTTTATTCTGTTAAATTTTAGTGGTTAAAAAAATCTGATGGAGCACTACCTGACGAGCAGCTACTGATGCATGATATATGTATGGATATTTATTCATTTTTATACACAATATACATAAACCCCTTAATGGTCGCATTAAATGACGGTTTAAAAATTCAAATTCATTATGCCCACCACTTTTTTGAAAAAAAACTATTCTTCTTATTTAATGACAAATAAAATGATGCCAGAATAAAACCAATTGCACCATTTTATAAAAATGGTGGTAAACATGGAATTCTGAATAAAAGGCTTAAAGCTTGCAGCTCGTGAATGTCTCGGGCTCAAGGATTAAGTGGTTAAAATGTTTTTGTTAATTAAAAAAAATAAAGTAAAAGGAGTTTCAATGCTTAGATCATCACTAACATCCAATAAATATCAGACATTAAAATTTCATCGCTTGAAAAGGAAAAGTGTTCAATATAAAAATGTAGTATTAAGAAATGTTTATAAAAATAATTTTAAGAAACTAATATCTCCCCCCCCCCCCTTTTTTTTTTTTTTTTTTTTTTTTTTTTTTTTTTTTTTTTTGAAAGGATAAATGATAATTTTCAAGTCCCACTATTTCACCAATTATGTTGTTTAAATGACTGATGTTTATATGTATAATGAATTGCCTATTGCAAAAGTCTAGGCGCCAGCGGGCAGTTTCTCACCACTAAAATAAAAAAGTTTTCTTCGGTTAAAATTTATTAGCATTCTTGCAAGAATTTTACGCGCAATATTAAAGGAAAAACAACAAAATAAATTTAGTGGTGAGAGACTGCCTGCTGGCGCCTAGATTTTTGCATCCCTGATTATATATTTCGATAAACATGTAAAAAAATAGAAATAGTGTATACATATCATTCAAAATATCCATATAAGAAAGAGCTCAAGAATAAACCCCTGCAGTGGTTTAAAGATGATCTACCAGCATCAAAATTGTAATAATGAAATAAAAAAGTGCGCATATAAATTTTCGTTTTCTCTTAAATGTTATTTCCTGTTATTCTTAAGTGTTATTTCCTCTTAAGAATGCAAATAACAATTATAAGATTAAATGAGGGAAGATTCGGTGAATTGTTAAGCTGAAATAAAATAATGAAAATAGGTGGTTCAAAAAATAACCACCGCCTCTGAAAGGGTTAAGCAGAAGGAAAATGCACATTTAGAGGCAACTTTCTTTAAGACCCCACACTAGGCACAGAAAAAGACCTGGATGATAATGTAAAGTCTATTGGGGAGTTCTTTTCAAATATCTCGCTCAAATTTTGATGTTTTTTTTCCCGATTTTTTTTTGCATAGGAAATTTGAGGTCGATCTACAACCAGCCAAGTTTTTACTTTTTCGATTTTGCTTATATATTTTTTATATTATGGTAGTTTCTATTTCAGAACCTATTTAAACTAGATTATATTATTATAAACTTAAAGTTTTTTTTTTTTAATTTGAAACCAAAATTGAAAAAGTAAAAACTAGGCCGGTTGTGGATTGTCCTCAGATTTCCTATGCAAAAAAGATTATGTAAAAACATTAAAATTTGAACGAGATATTAAAAAAACGCCCCCATAGACTTTACATTATCATCCGGGTCTTTTTCTGTGCCTAGTGTGGGGCCTTAATCATCTCCATATATCTTTACAATAATGACGTCTGGTACGAACGACCGTAAAAGCTGGATTTAAAACTCACTCCTGCGATTATTGAATCATAAAAAAATAAATTACAAGACCATAACAATTTTTTTTTCGAATAACAGTAATAATGAAATCGTTTAAATATTTTCTATATCGCCTATGATGTGATAGAAAACATATGCCTATTTTTTTTTTCTTTTTCATTTTTAGTACTAACAAATTTTTTTTTCTTATCAGTTGTAAACTATACGTGCGACAGAGAGTTTGAAAAGATTGTGCGGTTTTCTCTAGCGATTGATGAGGACATTAAGAATTGACACAGTTTACTGATGAATACTATACATGTGACACTACCCGTGACAAAAAACTTTGGAATCAAAAATTTGTATACGACAGACTTTAATGCATTTTTATAGCTATTGTAAAACTGTCATCTTTCTATTTTTAATGATCTTCCTCAATATACAATGCACAGACTCAAAGAAAATTACAAGGTAAGATTTAAAAAATTGTTCGTAATATATTTTTATTAAAATTTGCACGAAAAAAAAAATCATAGTTACTACTCATTTGAGTATACAAATCTTCCTTTGTGGTGATCAGCTTATTAATAAATTATAAACTTGCGCAATTCTACGTGAGGTGAATATATTTGGCTATTTTTTTCGTTTGCTCTTTTAATCATGGAACTATTAAGTTAATGGAGCTGACATATCCTTAAGTGTACAGTGGACTCTCGAAAGTATTTCTGTTAACTTTGAATGAATTTTTTTAAAAAAATTCTGGGAATAGTCATAGTATATATATTTTTTATTTCACAAATTTCTTTTAAATATATTCAAAAGTTTTTGAGATACAGATTTTTTTTAATTAACGAAAAAATGGCAATATTTCGAAATGCTCCATGCGCATTCTGATTTCACATACTTGTTCAAAACTTTTCCATAGTAACCCTTTCATACTTGCAAATAATTGTTACTAACACTAGAACCGCGGGAAGATTCATTCAAGTTTTATAAAAATATTTCTCATCGAAATTTCCATTTAAATTTTTTCAAGTTATTTATGAAAAACTTTTTTGCTCAGCTTATATTTAGCTTTTTTTATAAAAAGGTTTCTGGCTCGAATCGACATCTCCGCATATGATACGGGTCAAAATGACCCGTCGCCGCGGTTCTAGTGCTAAGCATTTATAGCATATTAGGATAACATCCCCAGTAATTGGCACTTTAAGAATTTGTCTTTAAACTTACTTCAATTTTCATTACGAAGAAATAAGATATTTACTTGGAAATATTTTTAAATCAAAGAATGCATATCTGTGCATCTGTTTTGCCCACTAAAAGCAAAAAAAAAAAAAAGTATTTTTATAAAAATATATTTATAAAAAGTTGCCAATCACCAGTAATTGGCACCTAGAGCACCGATGTATGACACCTTGTGATCCAGTAATTGACACAAGTTTATATTAAAAAAAACCTTCGCATTTTTCATTGGGTTTAATCGCTTTAAATGAATTTACTGTAGATGAAGATGCCATATTTCAGGTTTTTGAGAGTAAGAAATCAGCATATTTGTCTGAAATGTGAACACTTTAAAACAATAAAATATACTTACATTAATACCCAGTAATTGTCATGCTGTCTCCAGTAATTGTCATATGAAGCTTTAATGGATTCCAATTACTGATAATATTTCATAATTTCAAATAAAATAAATGATAAACAAAATTAGTCTATAACTTTAAAAGTACTTCCAAAATAAGTGGTTTAATCTCAAATTCTTTGCGTATTCCTTGTAATTGGAATAGGTGCCAATTACTTGGAACTAGTAAAATTGAAACACCATTAATTCAGAAATCCAAATATTTGTGTCGAAAATACATTTACACAATTAAAGTAACCCTTTTTAACTAAACAAAACTGTTGTCAATTAAAATTTAAAATATATTATAAATCATATT
The DNA here is from genome assembly GCA_964019185.1 of Maratus speculifer. Classification (NCBI taxonomy): domain Eukaryota; kingdom Metazoa; phylum Arthropoda; class Arachnida; order Araneae; family Salticidae; genus Maratus; species Maratus speculifer. The sequence continues at coordinate 398,838,058 of OZ025295.1, forward strand.
ATAATGAATTGAAAAGCATGCCTGCCTTAAGCCAAAGAGGAAGCATTTGCAACAAAAATGGCTAATTTCATACAAGGTATAATTGTTTCTCTTTCCTAGGCACTATTGTCATTTAGTAGCATAAATCAAAGTTATAATCTTTAAGGTCAGGGGTGCACAACCTTTGGCCCGCGGGCCACAATAATACCACAATTCTTATGCAGAATAATTTTGCTTATAGTAATGACAGAAACTTTGCTATTAAACAAAAGAAACAACACTTTTCAAATATTCCGGTGGCAAACGATTTTCTGGTAAAAAGGTTGTGCATCACTGTTTAAGGTGAATGAGCATATAACTGGTATATGCTCTTGCATTTTTAAAAGACTGGATATAAATCTTATTTTAATGCATGTTTGTAGGATGTGCCAATCACTGGTGCATGCCAATTACTGGGGGTGTTACCCTACTTGCAAAACATTAAAGAAATGATTTTAACTTTTTATTTTTTTGGTATTTTTCGTCAAAAAATCATTAAAAATTCCATATAACTAAAATTTTCAAAATTTCAATCCGTCTAAACAAGTTTATTTTAGTAATATTTGTTAACTTATATAGAGAGAGCATTTTAAATAAAAATCAGAAAAAATGGGCATAAAGAATTTCGCATGGAACATTTTGAAATCATGAAAACGAAGAAAATATTTATTCTGAGAAAAACAGGTTTTAGTAACTACAATGGCTATCATTGCTTAATATTTTCCTACTGACACAGTTTCTGTTATATATACGGGATATTATATCATTTCTAGCTTATATGTAAGTGTTTTATGTTTTTATAGTAAATTCACATAAAATGTGTGGCTTCGATTGGAATACACGCAAAGGACATGTATCTGAATTTTTTTTAAATCTTCTGAAAACTAACTTTTTTATTTTCTAATGATTTTTGTTTCCGGGAAATATTCATGATATAAATACTTATTGTAAAAAACTTTTTGTTAAATATATTAAATAGTAGCTGAGAAATAGATTTTTTTTTTTTTTTTTTTTTTTTTTTTTTTTTTTTTTTTTACGCTTAAAAGATTGGGGACAAAAAGCAATTCCTCTAAATACATTATAAACATATGCTAAAAGAAACAGTTAAAAGTTATAGTTAAAGTATTGTTTTGCGAAATAACAAAATTAATAAGTATTCAGTGCAAAATAATAATGCTGACAAGGAAGGTACGGGCATACCCCGAAAAATCTGAAAAAATTACAGAATGTTCTTCTCGTGTGGTTATATACGTTTATAAAAAAAATTTCGGCGGAATCTCCATTCAGTAACCGTAAAAAAATAATTTCTGGAATGTAATCTCAAAAAATACTTTATATCAAATACACTTCAAGGAAAAGAAAAGCTCCATGTTGAACTTGTTTTGAGAAATTTAATTTAAATAACTTTTGTTTTGTAAGTTTTAGTTTGTTTTAAGTATAATTTTGTTATATCGATATTTATACCTACATATATTCAAATTTAATCATAAAAATTTGAGATTTAAAACGAAATTCATAATTTCAATTAATTACATTTGTTTCAATCTCAAAGTCCAATTGAGAATTGTCGATTAAATTTTGTTGCTATGGAAACCTGGCTTTTATTTTTCAATACGCTTAAATGCATGAAGATAATTTTTCTCAATATGATTTTTTTTTATCTATGAAAACATTTTTTTCCAGTGATTAATTAAATAACTACTTCAACAAGTAATATATATATGTAATTACAATATGTATATATAAGTATATAATATATTAAAGTCTCTCATTGTTTATGTTTAAATTCATCAAATACCATTTACACGCATTCTAAATATCTAACAGTTTTGAGTTGCATTATAATCGTTTGCTTTTGGCGGGGAAAAGGGCTGCACGCCAAATTGAGTGACTCTTTCGTGTTTTCCCGCTAAATATTCGAAAATATTTTATTTTTTTACATATTTTCTAATGTGATTCCGCCACTAATTTTGACTGATCCTTTATTACATACATAAGTACTTTAATTAGTATTTTTTTTTCATAAAATTCTGAGTATGCCCAGTATGGAGACCTTCCTTGTGAATAAGGTAAAACGAAAAACTAGGCTAAATTTTACGGCTGCGAATCGGCGATATGGTAAAAAAAAGGCGTGGCAGAAAAAGCTGATTGGACAAAAATACTTGTAACTCCAGTAAAAATCGTCGAAATTGAAAAATTGTATTTGAGTTCAGTAGCAGTGAGTTTATATATAATGTTATTATGATAAAAAAGAAAATTCGACAATTTGATGATTTTTTGAGATTTTGAAAGCTCACTGTACCCTTAAAATAGCGAAGCTACATCTATAACCGCTTTCGCAGAGGGTTCATTACCGCGCCAGCAAACTCCCAGCAGTAAAAATAATGCAGAAAATTTCTGTTCATTTAAAAGCTTTATTAATGGGAAATTTCGATCAAACATGTTGGCAAAAATGATATTTATTTTTCCTGGTGCAGTTTAATTTGGCAGTTTTAGTTTTACAACATTGTGACAACAAAGACAATGTCCTGTCAGTGTCAGTAAAACGATTATAATAAATGGGTAAGCTGATACCAGTATAAATAAATTGAATTTTTTTAGGATGTTTGTGAGAGAAATTTCCCCATATCAATAAGGCTCTAAAATAAAATGAAGTATTATTCTATTTAAGCTTTCTGATAGATGCTTTCATATACGGTAACCATTAACTTTCGATCCGATTAAGAAAAAACAGCAGCCATATTGTGACACCACCTGAGTTACTTCACTCGTAACTGATAGACAATGCACTATATGTCTCCTCCTTTTATTCATAACTCCATTTTTTAAATATCAAATTACAGCTGTATTTAAAAAATAGAGTGATAACTGTTAGATTGCTAAAACACAGAAAATTTTTGTAAATTCAATTTAAAGCTCAAAATTGAGTGTTTTGAAAATTTCGAGAGAAGTCCTATTGCTGAGAAATGTTAGAGATGAACCACGAGATACACTGCATCTCGGGATCTTATTTTATTCACGATCTTAAAGAAAACAGTGATATGAATGCAAAAAGTATTCCGAACTAATACTAATTTTTAAGTAGTCGGCAATAAAATTATTTCGGAAAAGTTTTTAAAAAAATGTATTGAAACTTATAAGTAATTAAAAAAAATACTTGTATCGAAAAAGAATAAAAAATACTGTTGTTTGATGAAAAATATGCTGTTAATATTAGGTATTGTAACTGAATATTCTATAGTTTCACTCCTTTGCTTTACAGAAAAAAGAAGGATAAGTCTGCTGATGTAAGTCAAGGTTGCGAAGAATGCTATGAGCATGATAAGTTTAATCAATCAGGCAAGTTAGCTCAGGATGTATGTGTTGCGAAGACTGGTTCTATGGAACAGCAGGATGAAAAGTTTAAACACCATGATGGGATGAGAGATGAAATTAAAGAAAAAGACAACGAACTATCTAGCGAGCATGTTCAGTCCCATCCACAAACAACCACAATCTTCGAAGGTCCAGTGCCTCCAGAAAAGCCCGAGGGGCATCCTATAAATGATGGGGGAGTGACACAAAGGATAGACGAAGTTAAAGCACTTGCTCCAGAAGTATATATGGAGATGAATGTGTCTATGGAACAGTTGGATGAAAAGTTTGAACATAAAGATGGCATGAGAAATGAAATGAAGGAAATAGAGAACGAAATATGTAACGAAGATATTAAGTTTCATCCACAAATAACTACGATCTTCGAGGGTCCTTTACCTCCAGAAAAGCCGAAGGAGTATTCTCAAAATGATGAGGGGATGACACAGAGGAGAGACGAGGTTAAAGAAAATGAAGGAGCATCTGAAAAAGTTGGTCAGTTTTCTCAACAAAAGATCCCGAGTTTGGACAGCCTATTCTCCCCAGACATTCTGGAGGAGCGTTTAAAAAATGAAATGAGTCCAAAAAGAGATGAATATAAAGAAGATAATGAAGAAAAATCCAACCAAGTTTTTCTATTCTCTTCAAAAAAGATTGTGGTTTTGAATGGTTCATCGTCTACCAGCAGGCCGATGAGGGACTTCAAAAAAGATAACGGGACGATGCCCTGTAAAGATGCATTTATTGAAGTTCAAAAAGTGATACCTCGAAAAGATTCCCCATGTCCCTTAGAAAAGTACATGCTGTGGGATGCTCCAATGACTCAAAGATTAGATGAGCTCCTTCAAGACGCTGAACGGGAAACAATAGACAAGTTGGCATCTTGTGATGATGATAAGGAAAAATCTGTGGAAATTCACGAATTGCCTGGAGAAAAGAATGATGTTTTAGAGGGCTCATGGATCCTAGAGAATAATGCAGTCTTCGAAGCCGATTTCGAAACTGCCTTCGGAACGAAAGTCAAAGAATTTGATGTCGAAGATCCGTGGTATGCTGTAGCATCGACGAACATAGAAAATTTAGGACACATATCAAAAGAAACATCTTATCACCAGCAGCAGTTTGAAAATGAGAACGAGATTGATGAACAGTTTGAAGCTTTCTTTGGTTTTAAAACGAAACGTTACGCGGAAGATAACGATGCAGCATTTTAATTGATTTGTTTAATCATCAAAATTCGTTTTCATATTAAAATTGAATCAAACGTAAATATGTATTTAATAAAGATTTGAATCAGAAATACATGTGTATTTACTTGCCTACTATGATTTAGATCCACTAAAACAGAAAAATAAGTATGTAGTGGCGTGACATGTACGATCTCTCGCCGTAAATCGTAACTGTAAATGAAACTACTTTCGGATAGCAACATTATTTTTTATTACACGGTATACACATCATTTATACATATCACGGCATACGCAATTTCAGCATGCCAAAATCTGTTGATATGAAGATTTTTGTCCATTTTAAAGAACTTCTTAAAAAGATTTAAAGAATTGAAAGCTAATAACTAATTTTGAATTTTAAAAAGTTGCTTTTATTTTTACGAGGTGGAACCCGTCGAACTTCGACGAAAGAAAATATTTTAGAAGGAACTATTTCATTGATTTATAATAACGTACAAAATTAGCTACAGTGAAAAATGCATCTTATATTGGTCGGTTTAACTCTATAAGAAATATTATTTTAAGCTAAAATTAACAAAATACCATTTCTATAAAAGTCAGTTGTCCAAATTATTAAAATTGAACTTTAATCACATATGCAATAAGTAAAACATGATAAAGATAAGTTATTATGATGAAGTTATCAATTTAGGCTCTTACGATTGGTAAAAATGAAAAAAAAAATCAAACTGACACGATCATAAAATTTCACGTGAAAAACCCGTCATCATTTTCATCTTCTCAAAATTTACGTACGAAATTTTTATTTCTTTTTTTTTTCTTCAACTTTAAGAGAAAGTGGCGCATTTCTGTTGCCACGATTACAAAATTCGCACAAAAACTATAAAAAAATTAATATCTCAAAAATAAATTGAGATACAGCTTTCAAACAAATTGCATTTAAAAGTACATATTTTTCTGTATACGCCGATGTAAAAATTGAGAATGTGCGATGTTCAGAAGTGTAAAGTTTGCAGTAGCGAAAATTGCAAAACCAAAATTGCAGGGGAAAGTGTTGCCATTCGCAAAATGACGTATGGCAGACACGTTTGACCTTTATAATATAGATATTAGGGGAACAATAATTTATGTATTTCTTTATGTTTAGTTTTGCATTACCATTTGTAAACCTGCTTGCAATTTAATTATTGGTTGAAAAGTTCACGAAAATATCGGGTGACCAACAGTGTTCGTGTGGTTTTCACAAGACATAAATAAGACCCCCAAAACATTTAAGGGGGTACGGCATTCAAAGATCTATTTTTTTATTTATTGAGATTTTAGTATGAAATTTTTTTCTGAAATATATTTTATTAAAATAAGAATACTAAATGTAATAAAAAATTATTATTATGTAATTTTAAATATTTTTAAAAAGTTTAAATTTTAAGAAATTAAACATATTTAATTTTTGATATAACTCTTGAAGTACTCACTCGATTTACAAAATTTTTACACTTTTGTGTACAGAAAAAGGTGTCATTTTAAATCGTCTTCAGGATTTTTTAAAATATCTATTAAGAATTTCATAAAGAAAATTAAATAAGAAAATGAAGTTTTTGTATGAGTGAGTTTTGCATTAATGAACATATTTTCACAATTATCACTCAAAATTAAAAATCCTGAAGACAATTTGTTGGATATATAGCATAAATGCTCTGTTAAAAATTTAATACATATATCTTGCAAGGAACTTCAGATATATCCTTTTAAAGTTGACAAATTGTGAAAAAATTCATTCTGAGATAAATGAAGTTGAAGTTATCGTCAGAGGGCAGCTGATGCATCGTTTCTCAAGGCAAAATGTGGTATATCTCTGGATCTAATGAGGATAAAAACATGCGATTTCGGTAGTTAACGGTAAAAACTAGGTTTTTTGAAAGCCAATAAACAAAAAAATTTGGGGGGGGGGGATTTTTAGTCCCGGACACCCTTAAACACTTTTTTATTCTTCAAAATAAACACCATAGATTTCAAACACGTGTTTTATACGAGATGCAAGTTGGAATTCTATTTTTAAAAAAAGAGTAAAAAAAATGCAAAAAATTCTTCGTGACTTTGTTTCGGTTTTGAAATATCTATTCCAAAAGTTGATTATCCATGGCTAAAACAGATTAGATTCTGACGGGATGACGTCTTGCGAGTAAATAGGATGAGTCTAAACTTGCCAGTCCAGTTTTTTGATCACGTTCACCGCATACGGGCTAACATTGTCGTGGGAGAAGAGAACTCCTCTCCTGTTGATTAGCATCGGTTGTTCTGGATCTGAAGTACAATAGAAATGTGACGAGTAAACGTTGGCTTTGATGCTTTCTAAAAATTCATAATGAACTATACAAGCGCCGGTCCATCAAACACGCAGCATTATCTTTTATTTAAGAATGCCCGATTTGGCGGCCAATAAGATGGAACCAGAAGTCGACGAATGGCATTTTCCCTTAAGCCTTACCGGCACAGTGTGTCCAGTCCGGGCACACTTACTTTTAACTCCAAACTTGCAAACCGTACTAATAATATTGTAATAAAATTTTTCTTTTATAATGAAAGTTTAGGTAGAAACAAGATAATAAGTAGAATGGACCTCCTAGTTGTCAGGCAACATTATATCCACTGTAACATTGTAAACTGCATTGCATGGGCATTAGGGAGCCATAAAAATAGAAGAAAGAAATGAGTAGACATGGCTTCAGCCACAGTTATGAATAAAATTAGATAACTTAAATTAAAAGACATAGTATAAGTTAAAGTATTTAAAAAAACAAAAAAATACAAAAAAAAGAAAAAAATACAAAAAAAAGAAAGAGGGAGTTTACAAAAAATTACAATAAGAAAAGCAGCTAAAAAAGAAAAATGTTCCATTAGTTCTATAAAGGCAAGACGAATAAAGTTACCGGGGGAGGGTGCGCCAACATGAAATAAAATAAAATAAAAACTCTTTACAAAGATCATAAATTTAAGAATAAGCATAATTAATATTGCTAGAAAAAACTAGCAGTACAGCAAATGAACTTATGTTCATGTATGTTATAAAAGGATAATTTTTATTAAGTAGTTTTGGTGCCGGTACAAGGAACACCGCGCTAGAAAAGGTTCAAGCTTGTCCTCCACTGAAATGGCTCATGCGTGAAAATACTCTCTATAATAAAGAATATATATTATATGAATTTCCGGTGCGTCTTCTGTAATCAGTTCCCACCTTCCTAGTTAAGATCCTAGTTACTGTTAACTTACGACTGAAACGATTAACCGAAGTCGTAGCAGTGATTTTTTGTAAAAATAATTCTTGAATGGATAATTTAAAATATTAGCCTTCAACTATTCATGATATTACGACCCTAACAACTTTCTATTCAGCAGTATTTTAAGTATGGAGGAAATTTATCATTTTTCAGATTCTTTGATAGTTTTTGTAGATCGTAATACTAGTCTTAAGAAAGGTCTAATTTAATCTTGGTAGGCAGCTTCTTTTTAGCACTCATTACATGGCAAAAAGCTTAAATTGGATTAAGGCATTCGCTTCTATTCAATTATGTACTACAATTTAATTTAGATTATTTACAACTTGCCATACATTAAATTTAAGGTTTTTATTTTATAAATTTTCAATAAGTGAATCTTTAATGATAGGGACACAGCCACCGTAAAGTCCAATTTTCCCCTTACTTTGATTAAGCAGTCCAAAATCATGGAAGTAACAACGTATTCCATACTATACAGGGTGTTTCAGTTAAACGTTTCAGAACTTCTAAAAGAGGTAGGGTGCATCCTGACGACTCGAAATCATATAGCAATGTGGGGTCGGAAATGCTTTCCTTAAGCGGTGATGTACACAGGCTTGCAAAGAAATTATGACAGGGAATACGCCTTGTCGGATATCGTTCAGCGTACAAGCTCTGTGCTGCTGGCACACTACAATCTGCAGCCCCGTACGCTAAATGCATATCGGCTAACTCTGCAGTCGTATAATCAGCCATCCTACTAACTTGGCGCCCTTGTGCGAAATGACAATTCCCTACACGAAAGCTCGGAACTTTTGCACAACGCCATCTAGCGCGTCGGGAAAGAATTTCTGACCCCGTCATCCATTTCAAGTCGTCAGGATGCAATCTACCCTTCTTAAGAGTTCTGAAACGTTTAACTGCAACACCCTGTATATTTAATTGTTAGAAATGCTGAATCAAAATTAAAAGGTAGACATTTTTTCTTTTTTTTTTAAATAAAATAATAATAATAATAATAATAATAGTTCTACAGATAGTATTTTGAGTTATTACTATTATAAACTACTCGACTTTTAAATAAATTTTTATTTAAAATATTTTATAAAAACTACTAGATGTTTTATCATATGAGGCAACTATGTTATAACATAGTCGCACCGGTATTTCCTAATATAAATTTTGAAATACATTTCTTTTGCAAATGCTGTCAAAATCTGCATTAAGGATTTATGCTTAAAATAAAGTGTCACCAGATAGATTTAAAAAACATTGCTTGTGACCATGAATGCGTTAAAAGGGAATAGAAATGATTTTCAATGTTAAAGTTCAAATGTGCGACATGTTAATAGAGAAACATTCTAAATCGAGACATTTTCAATTTTTCATAGAAATGCATAGAAATATTTGAGACTGAGATCTTTAACTATGGAAACAAGTTAGCTAAAATAACTAAAAATAACCTTTAATTTAATCCTTTGCGGCGCAGAACAAATTCATTGCTTAAGTGTTGAAATTAATGACTGACACCAGAATTTTAAAACAACTTTATTTATAAATAAGAAAACGCTATATTTCACGCATTCGATAAACCGTAATTTTTTAAAACAAAATTCCGATGCCAATGTGGCGTTTGGGAATTAAAATTAAGTGATATATCTATGAAACCACCGCGCCGCAAGGGGTTAAACTGTTAGGACACATTTATACATGAAAAATTCAGAATTGTTATTTTCCTAATTTTAACCATGACTCATATGAGAATTTTTCTAACCGATTTAATTTTATAAATTTTGTATAATAAACAGTAAATTGTTTTTATATTTCAAAATTAAATTTTATTAAAATTCTGGTCAGAATTCAGCATTGCAGAAAAACAAGTACTTTAGCTTCAAGGCGTTATCCACTTAACTGATATTTATTTTTAAAACAAACTTAAAATAATGCCTATTTTTTAATGTTTTTTTATAGAATTTTTAATCTGGACCACCGGTTTTTCAAAACACAACTTTTTGCCTAAATGAATCAGAAAAATTCACGGATTAAAAAGTAAAAAAAAAATAATGTAAAAATTTATTGGTGAGAATAATAAATCATGCTTAGACTATGTGGAATGCCCGTACGTGGAACCGGCTAATCATGACTGGAAAAAACACGTTGCCCATACGACGTACGGGCTAATCAGAGAAACGATTAAGACAGCATTTACGGATTATTTTATTCTTCTTCTATAGGATTTGTTTTTTTATCGAGCGACAACCCAAGCGAATATCAGCTTTTGTACAAAGTGAAGGAATTATGAATTTCTGTTAAAAATTGCTTCCCTAAAATTGTATGGTACTAAAATTACATGTAACTGTAGTAACGAATAATGTTAAATAAAATTTCTTACCTTTGTACTTTTTATTCAATTGAAGCGATCTTTTAAATGTTTTAAAACTTTTAATCATAAAGCGAGTTTCCATTAATCTATTTTCTTATTAGATACACATATTTCAACTAATGCATTCCGCATGGAGAAGTAGTTTAGAAGATATTGCTAATAACTCGACAACTTGTAAAAGAGAAAGTTTACAATAGAAGCAACTGGTAAAGAAGCTTCTTTATGTCGTTGAGGGAATTGAACGCATTACGCCCGATGTGAAAAAAAAGAAAAGAACTTTTGCAATGTTGCTAGTGGGATACTTTTTTTTAAATCTCCGATTTCTTGATCGGTACCAGTTTTTTGAAATTGTAAAGCTCCCCTTAATTTATATGTAATTAAATAACCAGAATCTTACCATTTAAAAAAAGTGGTGTCAATCAAGAAATCTGAATTTTTAAAATGTAGCCCACTGGCAACGCAGCTATTGCATTTTGGACCTTGTTTTGCGATAGGTCGCTATGTGATTCCGATGTGCCCGCTACACATCCAGCAGGACTGGTTGCGAAACAACCTCTGTTAATATAAACGCAATGCTTTACATAATATTTTAAAATTTCATAGTTTGTTATGCTAGAAATGTTTTAACTGGGCACAAAAGGTAATGTTCAATCAAAAATATTGTTATTTATGATATTAATATATAAGGAAACATTTCAGATTATATGCTAATGAATCACACTAATTTCAAGATTTTAACTAAAAAAACTTTCCTTTTAAAATATGTTATAACATAGTTGCAGATATGCAAGCGTTGCGTCACAGATGACTAATTTTAACCACTAAAGTTTAAACTTTAGTGGTTAAAATAGTATTTTTAATATTTAGTATTTTTTTCTCTTCAAAATCTCAGAAATTTTGTCATTAAATAAAGCGAGAAATACTATTAAAATTTAGAGCTACCAATCGGCCGTTTGTGGCGTAGCGTCTGCATCCCTGCAGTTGTCACCTTACCGAAATTTTGAACGCTAGTAAATTCTTACAAAAATATTCACTGTTTTTTATAACAGTGTTTGTGCGATTATACAAAAAAGGATTTCTGCATTAAAATATTGTTATTAAAGCAATCGGGAATTAAATAATTATGTTATATTAAAAACGATAGCAAAATGTTTTTAACATTAAATAATTTTATTTATAATTGAAAATCAAAATTTTGTATACAATACAATATTATGTATACAATATTATGTATACAATACAATATTATGTATACAATATTATGTATACAATACATGAACTTTTAAAATATTAAAGTATAAAGTTTTATTTATTTTTTTAAATTAACACGAAACATAATTTACATAATTTTTCTTTGTGTTTTTCCTCTGAGGAATTTAGAGAAATAAACTATACAAAGTATTAAAATAAACAACTTTGATCTATTATCTATAACTTTTTAAGCAAATGGAAATTATTTTGACCTTTTATTTTTATCTTTGTATTTAAATAATTGTTCGAAGAAACTGTTTTTAATTATCCTCTCAAAAGATTTTATAAAAGAAACATCTATTTTAATTATTTATGAAAATAGTAATTTCCTTACCAGAAATATTTGTTAATGGTTAATGTTTAGCCATAAAAAAGTCACATAAAATTCTCAGGGATAATTAGTATTAGTAGTGTTACTTGACATGATATTAACCCTTCAGAATCCAGTGCCACTTGTACAAAATGTATTCAATTAGCACAACTTTTTTTAGAAAACTTTCCTTGAAGTAGACAATTTCAAAAAATTCCCTGATTAAATAAGGGAAATTTTATTTTCCTTTATTACTGTTGCAAAAACAAATTTTGGAAGGAAAGACGATGTCGCCGCAGCAGAGACAGCGGAGTGCCACGGGTTAATAGGAGAACTGAGTCTAACATGTTAGAAAGATAAATCGAGCGACCGTGATTATTTAATGGTAATAAAGCAAATGGTTCTTGGGAGCTTTTATAATTTTACCCAGTAATAAATTGTTTTACAATAAGTTATAATTGTTAAAAAATTTCGATTTAGTGTCTTTAGAATTCATTTCTCTTTAAGTCTTCAAAATATCCATCACATCAATTACTTCAAATGTTTCATAAAAAATGCATTTTGACTCTGTGGAATATGGCACAAATTATGACATTTTAAAAGTATGATTAATTTTATTAATTATGCGAAACTGCTCAGCTATTTCCCGCACGCTCGTCCAACTTTAACAAATAAAAAGTAAGAAGCATTTAAAAATAGATTTTAATTTAAAATCATGTCGGAGAAAAAATTATTTTCAAATTCATTTAAATTATGATGGGGTCATGAAAATATTTTTTTCTCTGCATCTTTTAAAATAAAGTTGTTACTAATAATGCGAAAAAAATTTGGAATTTCTAAATAAAAATCCACCAGATATGGCAGCGTTAACAATAATGTGTGATTTATTAAAAAGCAAAATTATAAAACAGCAGTGTCAAAAGTGGTATTACAAACTTTTAATCCTTTCCGGCACACTGTGGCCGGTCTGGGATACCTAATTTTAATTCCAAACTTGCAAACGGCACCAATAATATTTTAGTAAAATTTTGCTTTTACAATGAAAGCTTAAATTGAGGAATTCAAAATATTTATAAAATTCGTTGTTGAATTCCGGTGTCAGTCGGTAATTTCTCATTTTAGTACAGATTTTGCCCGTTCCGAAAAGGGTTAATCTAACCAGATTAAATCATTATTTAGTTTATAAAATGATATTATCAAAAGTTCAACAAGTCTATTAGAAATAAGCCCTGAGGATTCTTGATTACCACTTTTATCTGGTGTTTGCAATTAGAAAAAAAAGAATCTGTGATTCTAAATATAAATTTTAATTTAATTGCTGATTCCGATCATTAAATGTTATAGCCCATTTTTTTTTAATTATTTAGAAAAACAAACATCACAGTCTCTTTCGGTAATCTGATTTTCTATCTGAAACTTCTACACTTGCAATTAAACATATTTTCAATTTCTATTGGTTATTTACACCAAAATACAATCAGCATCTATATATGCCAAGGTTTATCAGATTATGAGATTTAATAAACTTCCATTAGCTTTTGAGATATAACTAACACGGAAATAGAGAAAACTGGGTCTTAGAAGCGCCACCTGTTCGGCAATTTGCACCAAAACCTAATCAGCATCTATGTGTACAATCCGGCTATTAGTTCTAGATATAAAGTCCGCAGGAAATTTTTGTCACATTCAGCTTGACAGACATTTTTTAAAAACAGTCAAATTTTGTACAAATCTGCTAAGCGTATAAATCCATCGAAAAAAAAATTTTTTTTCACGGTTCCAACACTTTCTTCTTCTAAAAATAGAGAAAAAAAATGAAAGCGGTAAAATTATTCAAGATATTCAATGTTTTAAAATGGCAAGCCTTTTGTTTTTTATTTTTTCAAAAGGATCTCGTATTTTAAAAGTCTTAAAAAAAGCAATCGAAACGCCAAGTACCTTTATAAAAATATCTTGTGAAGAAAACTTCAATTAATCAGACTTGAACTTGTCCGACTTTCTAAAAAGTCGAGTCTATCCAACTTCTGATTTTTCATGAAAAAAGAAATTCAAAATGAATGCTTTTCCCATTGAAAAGCATTGCAGAAGCATCGATCTACAGCCTACCCTATACGGTGGCGCCCTCATAATTAAAAAAAAAATCACTTCGTGTTTTTGGCGGGTCATGTGTATTAAATTTCCCTACATCGCTCTTACTCCTTGGATTTTTCGAACCTTTAGTAGCACATATACCGGTCGCCCGTCCCATAGGGTTAAATCCATATAGCGTTGTGATGCACAATCTTTCTGCAATTAAATCATTAGCCACCAAAATATGGGAAAAATGACGTTTATTTTATTTAATAGAAAAACTTCTGTCATTATTATAAGGGAAAATATTCTGCATAAAACTGGTTGTATCATTGTGGTCCGCGGGCCACAGGTAGTGCAACCCAAAATAGCGCAACAATTTTTCGCAGTTTTAAAGCTTTTATCTCAGTATCCAATTAAACGAAATCAGCTTCATTTTTTCAGGTTTTCACGAAACACCACAACAAGAAGTATTACTGGTATAGATTTTGTTACTTAAAATATAAATCCTACAATGTAGCGATAGTAATTAATCTGAACACTTAAGCTTTTTTTAAATCACTTTTCCAGATATATAGTTATTGCCTCGCGGCATCCGAACAAGTAAGTCATTATTCTTTAACCCTGTGACGTTCTTTTTTTAACCCCTTGAAGGGCGGTGGTATAAAATATATACCACATAATTTTAATTGCGAAACGCCATACTGACACCAGAACTTTGAAATATATTTTTTTAATTTTATCAAGTATGTAAAGAAAAGCATTTATATATTTGGAAATAAAATTGTTTTCAAATTCTGGTGTCAATCAATCATTTCAGCATTTTATGAATAGAAGAGATTTGCCCATCAAAGGGTTAATTTGTTTTAAATGCTAAAAAAATGTGATTCTTTCAACATTAGATAAAAAAAAATCTTAATTATAAATATGAATGCAATCCTTGAGAATATTAATCATTGTTCACTGCTTTAAAAATCCATTAAATCAGCAGAATCATATTATTATAAATGTTGCTTACATTGCTGTAAAATCCAGAAATTAATGAATGTATAAAAACAGGCTTGTCAGTAAGAGGGTTAAAACAACTACATATGTCGATAACGACAATGAATGTTATTGTAAGTTCTAAAGTCTAATATATTAAAAAAATTAAAAGGCATTAAAAGAATAGATAAGTATAAATATAAAATGATTACTTGCAAATTTCAGCTATTTTTACTCATTCATAACGGTATGTTTTTGCAATAACTGTGTTATAAAACTGTTTTGACCTCCCCCTCGTTTAAAAGTCATTGATAGATTGGTTTTCGAGATAGATTTCTCAGAATTATGCACCAGACAATATCTATCAATGTGCGGATTTCTTACAATCTCAAATAAAACGGACAACATCATATCAATTCATTTTTTGCAAGGCAGAAACCACGCCTCTGTTCACAATTTTTTCTTTTCGATAAAAACGAGAATTCTCGATTATAGTCTTAAATGTTTTAATATATTTAATGTCCTCGAATATTTGGCAAATTTTTTAGTTTATTTTTAAATATTTAGAAATATTTATTCCAAATTATATTTACACATATAACTAGTTACTAGTTAAATTTGTGTTAACGGATATAAAATTAATTTTCATTTTCCATTAAACGGACTTAATTTTAGAAAACCAAGAGCAATTAATTATGCGCGTTGCTAGCAGCCACTTCTCTCTTTTGAAATTTTCTAACCATCCGTACAAGATTGCTTAGTTACGAGAGCATCTACTCTATTTTGACAGTATCCATTGTTAATGCTAATCAATTCTAATGAACATAATAAGCTGTTTAATTTTTATGGTTTTAAAGTATTTTTAAAGATCAAAATATATAAAAGTCAGGTTTATTAATTTTAGCAGTCTCTTGGGATTTTTTTCGATTCTCATTTATGAGTACCGTCCTTGTTTAAAAACATGTTTGACTAAATTATGTTCAACCGAATTTTCCAGGATTGTTCGCTTGGCTGAGTATTGTCAATCAGTGTATGACATATCTTGTGTAACGAGCGTTCTTACTACCCTTATTAACGAAGACACATATTTATGATGTTACTTTAAAATGATATTGTCATAGGAGATGAGATGAGAAAACGGCAGCAAAACGATATACTAATCTACTATTACTCTTTTCTCTTTACTTTCTATAGAAATAGAATACTTCAGTTGACATTGTTAAAAAACTGTTTTAAAAAAAGAAGGAGATCAATATTTCTAAAGTAAATTGATATGCATTTTTTAAACGAATTACAGTTAAAAAGTATTTCTTTTTCCCTGTACAACGATCTAATTATTAAAAATGTGCGATATTTAGAAGTTTAAAAAATTGCAGCATCAATGCACAGATCGGAGCATACAGGACAAATTTTATTGTTTGTGCCAATATCATTTATCGATACTATTCCAAAGATATTTTTTATGAGATGAGCAATAAGAATATATTATAAAAATTACGGATGAAAGATACTATGATTCAAAGGTGCTATGATGCATCTGCGTTCCTTTAATCCGTTCCTCTTTACTGCGTTTCTGCGTGTCCTTTAACGTTCATTGGTTTCTCTACAAAACCTCAAAATTTTAATTCCGATATGCAATAAAGACACCGAAATTTTAATTAAAAAATTTTATTTTACTAAGTTTGTGAAAAATCCTTTTTTCTTATTTACAAATATATCTGCTCGCAATTACTGGTGTCATTCAACATCTTAGCAATGAAAATGCTTTGTCCGTTAAAGGGGTAACGTTTGGCTTATGTTAAGGAACGTCGATTTTTCGTGCCAACCCTTTAATTGTTGCCCAAAAGAAATAGCACATTGCGGTCTAATAGTAATTTTTTTAATTGTGCATATTTCGAAAACAATAGATGATTGTAAATTTTGTTTGTTACTTCCAATATTGTATTTAAAATATGAAGTTGTATTTAATATGACGTATTATTGTTTAGAGTGATTAAGTATTAGAATTAACCCCTTAATTCTCGCTCCCGGGCTGCGAGCTTCACGACATTTATTCATAATTGTTTGGTTCTACCAGTTTTTAAAAATTGTATAATTGGGTTTATTCTCTTTTAATTTTGTTTGTCATTAAATAAGTTGAATATTTCTTTTTCAAAAAAGTGGTGGCAATAATCAGTCTAAATATTTTAACTGTAATTTAATGCGCAGCTGAAAGGGTTAACACTTTCCAGCACGGCCCAATTCTGTTAAGTAAAATGATAAATTATCGATTGAAACCGGATTTTAGATACAACTTTTTGAGGAATTAACAACCTCTTGATTTAGGTTTTCATTGTAAAAGCAAAATTTTATTAAAATATTATTGGTGCCGTTTGCAATTTTGGAATGAAAATTAGGTATCCCGGAAAAAGTTAAGGTGATTGGATATAAATGGGGAGGAACTGGGGAACAGTGCGTGCAGAGAAGCGAACAAAAGAGAACGCAAGAGTTTTGTTTTTAGTGAAATTCAAGATGAACAAATAGAATCAGAAGAAATTTCAGTACGTTACTGAAAGGACAAAAATATTTTAAATAAAAAATGATGATAAAGTTATATTAATAAAAAATTATAATATTAAGTGTGTTAACGCAAATGTTTAGCATCATTACGTAAAAGAAATCTTTTTCTAAAGGAGGCTCAGGGGTTGAAAAGTTCTCAAAAAATCAATTTTTTTTAATGATCTAGTTTGATTATTCAATTAATTCTTAACTCAATGCAAAAAACCGCATAAAAATATTAGCATTTTTAACGGAGTTATAAGCATTTATGTATCAATACTTACATAGCCGCATCCATATAATTTCAACTTTAAGTCGTGTTTTCTCAAAACTTGATTTTTGACGACTAACACCAAGATTTAAAAAAACTATTTGATGGAATGGCTTAATTTTTTTTTTTTTTTTTTTTTTTTGCATGCATATAACATTATAATCTAGATTATGAATTAAGGATATAACTATCATTTAATAAAAACAGCATTAAAAAATCTCTCAATGTTGAAAATTTAAAAAAACCCTAAAAATACAATTTTTTTCCATTAAAAATACTCAAAATATTAAGCTATCTAAAATATATTAATTCATAATCTAGATAATGATGTTATATGCATGCATGCATGCAAAAAAAAAAAAAAAAAAAAAAAAATTAAGTTATTCCATCAAATAGTTTTTTTTTTTTTAATCTTGGTGTTAGTTATCTAAAATCAAGTTTTGAGAAAACGCCACTTAAAGTTGAAATTATATGGATGCGGCTATGGAAGTGTTGATACATAAATGCTTATAACTTCGTTAAAAATGCAAATATTTTTATGCGGTTTTTTGCATTGAGTTAAGAATTAAATGAATAATCAAATTAGATCATAAAAAAATCGATTTTTTGAAAAGTTTTCAACCCCTGGGCCCCCTTAAATTCCAAGATATCTGGCTCTCAAATTTTGCTCGATAATTTGAATGTTAATAAAAGATTAGAATTATTATTAGTAGTAGAATGTAGTAATAATAATATAATCATTATTATTTTATTCTATCTGTTTTTATTTTTTTTTTCTCCTACTTCTTTTTATTTATTTTTTACATTTATTTTCATTTGTTTTATACAAACTCAACCCCACAAAAAATGAATATGGTACTTTTTAAATTTTATAAATTTTTATATAAAATTTATCAAGTACAATTCTCATAATAAAATAATACTTTCTTTTTTAATAAAATATATTTTTAAAAGAAAACATTTTTGTAATCAGTTTAAGACAATCAATATTTATCTATTTATTTCATAGATAAATTCTGATTTGTCTCAAAACAGAATAACTAATTCAAAAAGAGTTAATCTTTCAGAAAATATGCAAACTTTCATATGTAGCTAAAATTGAATTAATTATTGTTAAGATTTAAATTTTAATTAAAATAAAAAAATCAAATTTGAAAAAAAAAATGCAAATTGAAAAAAAAAAATGAATAGAAAAGAACGAAAAAGTAGAATGTTGATTTTACAGTATAATACTGGCATACTAGCTGTTAGTATTGTTAAATTAACTATTGTTAATTAATTAGGCTGATAAATTAATTACTATAACTATAAATGAACCGTCTTATAAATATATTAGCAATAATAGACGGTACATTAAGGCTTCACTTATATTAATATTTATTTCCATGTTTATTATTGCTGGTTTTACGGTATCGCGTAAAATCAGCATTTATTTATTTATTTACTTATTTATTTATTTTTGAAATAGATGCAAGTACAAGTCCATTTCAAAGGGAAATTGAACAAATAATATATGAGGACCCCAGAGGCCAAGGAGTACAAGTGACAAAATTTAGATTTCGAATAAATTGAATTCAAAGTTAAACATCAATTGTAATTCAATGAATTGAGATATGAAACTTTTACTTATATCTTAATGATTTTTGACCTCTTATTTCAATACCTGTTTTTAAAAAAAAGTGGAATACAATTTTTTTCTTTTTATTTATAACTAAGCAATGTTTATTATCATTCGGCACTTGTATCGCTTGGCTTCCAAGCATTAATGAAAAGTGCTTGAAAGCTAAAGAGTACAAGTGAGCATGAGAGTACATGAGAGCAAAAAATAAAAAAATTATGAAATAAAAAATTGTTTTTATGAAAACATTAAGAAAAATGTTGATACAAATAAATGAAAGGACAAAATTTTGCTTTAATATAAATTCTAAAAACAGAAAAATTATGAAATAAAAAATGAATTTACGAAAAATATGTATATATATGAACGATGTTGATATAAATGAAAGAAAGGAAAATTTTTTGTTCTAATATAAGTTTTAAAATTTTATTATAAATTTTGAAACATTGAAATTTTATGTTTTTTAACACTTTTCAACAAAGTTGAACATCATGAATTGCATCAACAAAGTTGAAAAGTGAATATGATTTTAGTTTGTCTGTCCCTGCCCTAACTCTCATAAATATATTCGGATTGCCCTGAAATTCTTTGGAATTATTCATGTTTACCTCAACACGAATCTATTGCAAATGAAATTTCTAACACGATTAGTTTATTTACAGGGACAATAAAAAATTACGGGTTATGGGGAAAAATCGTTTCAAATGAATTTTAAAGATATTACAACTTGCAGACTTGCCAAGTTCTGAAAGTTAAAAATCAGGAGATTTTATTTCAGAAATCAAGAGATATTTTTATCAATGAAAACTTGTTAATTTTTTGATGTAAGCATCTTTAGTGAAAGTTTAGTTTCAATATTGCTTGGTTATTATGGAAGATTTAAAAAAAATCTATCACTTTTACTCGAATAAGGAAAGTATGTATTCCTTACAAGTAGAACACATTTAAGAATATGATGTTTAGGATGTTTTAACATATTTTTAATTTGACTAAATATTATAAAAAGAGGGATGTTTTGTTACTCATTAACTTATATAAAACTATAGTAAAGATCATAAATAAGTCTTAATCGAGACAAATTATTAATAATTCAATACATGACCATAGTAACAATAACAAACCTTAAAGATTCATATAATGAATGAATTAATAAGGTTTATAATGAATCTGGATGTAATTCATTACATAAAAAACTACTGGTCAAACATACACCTACGAACAATTACACCTATACTAAAGCTTTTCTCACTGAATCACAGCACATTTGATTGTTAAATAACAGAATATTTAAAAAGTGTGAAAAATCAGGAGAAATATGCCAAAAATAAGGAGTATGGAGAAACATCTGAAAATCAGGAGTCTCCTGCCAAAATCAGGAGACTTGGCAACTCTGAACCTGTCAAACATATTAAAATTTATATGCTATAGTTCATATAAATGCTATAGTTCATATACAGGGCTATATAAAAGATTTCGTAAATATTACTGAATATGAACGTAATTTACTTAAAGATTGCTTTTAAATAAATCATATATTTCTAAGCTGAACTGCATTTAGTTTACTAAGAAATGCTTGTAAAATATAGATAAAATGGTATACAAGGTCACGCACAAAATTTTATACATGGTCATCTATGGATGATAATTTCTGGAAATGTGATTTCAGTAGTCTTAAGAGTATTTTAGTTTGAACTAAATTTTAGCTAAATATTGGCGTATCCAAGGTAAACTACAGGATAAACAAAAAAGTGTGTTTCCATCTATTAGTAAAAACTGTTGAAACAGAGATTTCAAACTGTTATGCGTTTTCGTGCTAAACTAAAATTCCCAATTATGCAGCATATATCAACTGACAGATAAAACATAGGGCTGTTCAAAATTATTAGAATACATATTTGGCTATGGACAGTAACACTATTACCCAAAATAGCAAAGATTTTTAAAGATTTCAGAGAATGTTGGAAAGTGTTTCATAATTTACACTTAAAGCATGATTTTCTTGCATGTTAACAGTTAAAATGCGTTTATTTAATGTATAAAAAAACAAATTGCCCTGTATGTCGCTGGTAGCGCTTCTACTGTAAACGTTAACGGATACAATTGCACTTATACCCTTTGGCCTCCACGCGTTTCAAAGTTTTGGGAAAGAGGTTAAGTAACTGACCCCTAAAACGCAGCATATAATTAAAAAATCACTCATAACTTCTTACCTACAAATAAATAAAGTTATTTCCAGATCGTCTGTGCACTTAACTCATTTTTTTTTTCAATTTTCTCACTTATACCCCTTGGCTTCTGGGCTCCTCATATATATACAATATGGGAAAAATAGTAAACTGTTGTGGCCGGAACCACGAGCAGAGACTTTGTGCTCAGATATAATTATTAGGAACTAAAATTGTTTATATATAAATGCATGTTTGCATCATTAAAAACGGATTAATGAAGAAATTGCTACTTTTTAATAAAGAATGCAAAATTTGAATAGTTACATAAATTGAATTATGTCATCACTAAATTTTAAAAAAAAATTGCCTCACAAAAAAAAATCTTTATTTCCAAATATAATATAATAAAGTAGCGAGGATGTAGTTAAAATTTTCCTGGGATTGGGAAAGATTCCTATCTATCCTTACTTGTCAATCCTGAAGATGCGTCCTATTCAGCGGTTGCATGTCACTCCGGCTCCTGGATCCGCCCATTTAGTTATGATGAATAGGACTCATCTTAATGATTGACAAGTAAAGGTAGGTAAGGATTTCTCCTCCTTCTTTTGTGTAAGGATTAAAAAAAGGGGTGAGAAGTATAAGTTATCCAAGGAAAAATCTTAATTACATTTTGCTACTTTATCTTACTATTTGGCGACTTTTTCTTTAAAGAAGTGTGAAGAATTTTCCAATAAAACAAAAATCACTCGAAGAAATTAATATTTTTGTAAAAATCTAAATATTAAAAGTTTTACATGCAATTAAACAGAAAAAGTTTTCTTTTTTTTTTCTTTGTGAAAACTAAAACTTTAAACTTAAATATATTTCATCTATGCATAAAAACGAAATTGCAAAAAGACTATCATGCATGAGAAAACGAATTTATTGCAAACAAACAAATAATAATAATAATTATTATTATTATGATATTGGAATAGGTGTCACGATGCAAAAAAAATCCACCTTTTTAAAGCAGTTTATTCTTTACAAAATGGAACGCGATTCGTATCTCTTCAAACAATGAAAATTTTCAAAATAATTGCTATAAACTAGCTCTAACTCAATCTGGAAATCTTAGAAATACGCATTTAACATCACTCATTAAGCTTTAAGAGGATTTAAATAATTTTCGTACAATCCAATATCTTATTGTTTAAAACAAAATCGTACTTTTCAAGTACTTCTATTTTAGAAAAAATTTCCCCCATGAATATATATATATATATATATATTAACCTTAAAAAGTACAAGTTAAATAAAGATGATAAACTACATTTAGTCTGGGATTTCTACATAATTTTTAATGGAATGAAATTACCCTCAATGTTAACGATAAAATTGGCAGGATCAAGAGTAAAATTAAAAGAAATTGTGTATAAATTAGAGTTTTTTTCTTTTATTTTAGAACTTCTGAAAATTTCCATCATATTATACTTTTAAATACAAAATTGCAAATAAAGATAAATTATTTTGTTGTAAATCACAAATATCTGTATAGATTATAATGAAATCTGAAAATTTTAATATCTCGGAGAAAATCTCTGCGTATGTTTCGTGGAATATGTTATTTACAGGAAAAAAAAATTAGAATTTTAACTCTAATATATGTTTGAAAAGTTTTAAAAATAAAAGGTTTAAATCATAACAAAATACTAAAATCTTTTTAATATTATAGTGATTTTTTCTTATTTGATCTAAAAACAAAATCGCTAAATTCTCTTACATTTATGAAGTATAACGTTCATTCGTAAATGCATTTAATACTCACGATATTCTGAAAAATCAAATGACCTCCCAGGATATACCATGAAATTTAGAGACAAATAAATTAAATATTTCCAGTCAAAATATGTGTAAATATATTTTTCAATTGTTATTGACTGTATCATTCAGTGGACAAAGAATGTTTTTAATTCTGGAAATGCTTTTATAGCTTAAGAAAGTTTTTTTTTTCTTTTTCAGTCAGAAGAAAAAAATTCACTTTCAATCATGTAATGATTGAAACTGAATTTTTCAATAGAGAACCTATAATTTTGTGGTAGCAATATTAATTTCAGGTTTCGTAAATATATTTTTAAAAATATAAAAAAATATCCGATATTTTTGGTACATATTTGATAGTTTAAAAGTAGTAAACTTATTAAACGTTATAAATATTTTCAGACCTAATTTAAATATGAAACTAATAAATAAATAAATAAATAAATAAATAAATTTAGCATGAAAACTTAACAAAATAATCTTATAAGCGCCCTTTTTTTTTTTTTTTTTTTTTTTTTTTACTTATAAAATTTATGACCACCACTTATAAAATTTATGCCAATTTTACTTATAAAATTAGTTGAAAACTGTCACAATTGGCTTTAAAAAAAAAAAAAAAAAAAACTTTAGGATTTAGTATAAAGTTTTAAGAAAATGTTACGTTTTATGCTACAAAATTTGAAATACAAATTGAAAAACATCAAAACAAAATGTATGCGTGTTTTTTTTTTTTTCATTTTTTCATTCGTTGTGCAATTTGAATTGAACAAGGCTGAAACCAGTAAAAATTATTTCCGGTGAATATTTAAATAACTTATGTAATTGGACAGTTCATCTTTCAATACCTTTTCTAAGTAAATATTGCATCCCCACATTATTATTGATTCTACATTTAAGAATTCAGCTTCAGAAGTAAAACGTAACTTTTTTTTGTTGGTTGGGGGGGGGAGGGTAAAAACCATTTCCGTAGCAAAAACTTTTTATCTACAGAATGACACAATTAATAATGATTAAAAAAATTTTTACATTTGTTTTGATTAAAAATATAAAAAGTATTAGACAGAATATTTTGAATATAAATTAAATTATATCAAAAATATCAAACTTCTTGATATTTTGAAAATAAAAGTTGGATATACATCATGGTATATATTATGGTATATACAGGGTGGTCATAAAAAAACTTTGCCGATATATGGAGCTCTAGCGACCAGTCCGCTCAACCGATCGAGGTGAAATTTCAGATATAGCTATTCAGAGGTATGAGCTCGAGATTCTGTGAACGGCAACAAAATGGCGCTCATGGTTACGGTTATAGTTACAGAAACTGAAAAATTTCCAATGGTAACACCCATTTTTTTCATCGCAAAATGCTCAACGCATGCGAAAATCCTAAAGAGCGTTGGAACTGTACGTGTATCGCAAGAAACGGACATGTTATGCATGCATAAAAAACTGTTCTGCGAATCCTCCCCCCCATAGAAAAAACTCTATTGGGGCGCAAGGAGGAAATTTGCATATGACACAGAGTCAGTACACTAATCTCTGATTACAATACAGATCGGAGAATCTAAAACTTTTATTTTGATTACACATTTTCCACATGGGTGCCATCACCATTAATTGCCTGTGATGACACCCATGTGGAAAATGTGTAATCAAAATAAAAGTTTTAGTTTCTCCGATCTGTATTGTAATCAGAGATTAGTGTACCGACTCTGTGTCATATGCAAATTTCCTCCTTGCACCACAATCGAGTTTTTTTTATGGGGGGGGGGGGGAGGATTCCCAGAACGGTTGTTTGTGCGTGCATAACATGTCCGTTTCTTGCGATACACGTACGGTTCCAACGCTCTTGAGGGTTTTTGCATGCGCTGAGCATTTTGCGATGAAAAAAAATGGTTGTTACTATGAGGACGGTTTCAACATCATATAGGAAGTTTGCGTTGCTAAATCGTAAGTGTAGTTTCAATCCCAAGTTCGTATATAATCCATGAATAATTGAGAAAGGCAACACAGGAGGCTAATTTACTGGAGACAAGTTTTTATTAATTTCACAGTTCCAAGAAAGGTTGCCGTGCCAGAGAGGGACCCTTTGCAGAGATAGGTCCGATCGCTAGCTGTTACAGAAAAGGAGTGGTCCCAAATACATTCTTCACATCTTCAAGTGTTGGCGCGATACATGTACATAAAAATAGCCAAAAACGACTGATACGCACAAATTGCGATGAGAGAAGGCACGTGGAGAGTTTCCGTTAAATAGGCTTTCAATGATATGAACCAAAGTGCATGATTTGAAATAATTAACGCCAAATGATAAAAGATAGCATATGGCTTGGGAAACCACAAGGATTGCATTCTTTACATAGGGTTAACAAAAATCTCACGGGCTCAGAAAGGAAATTAATTCTAATGAAATAAAATAAAAGACAAACTTAGCGCATCTGTTTCTTAAGCGAATAGCGTTTAACTCTGAATAAATACAGGCTAGAAATAACTCTTTAAATGTTTGTTACTATGGGAAAATACTTACAGTTACATGAACAAACGGATATATGTTGTGGCTTTAAAGAAAGAATTAGAGATAAGTGAAGTCATATTTTAAAGGAAAAAATGGCCGTTAGTAACTGAATAGAATTAAAGGGATTAAAAATCTAGCTTATTAAATAAAGATACAAATTAAGGGAATATTGTAATTTTAACTAAGGGGAAAAACAATTATTAACTAATATGTAAAGGAAAACGCCTTTACAGTTACCATTGGAAATTTTCGAGTTTCTGTAACTATAACCGTAACCGTGAGCGCCATTTTGTTGTCGTTCACAGAATCTCGAGCTCATACCTCTGAATAGCTATATCTGAAATTTCATTTCGATCGGTTGAGCGGACTGGCCGCTAGAGCTCCGTATATCGGCAAAGTTTTTTTATGACCACTCTGTATATAAGGTACCCTGGGGTAATAACGCCAAGTGCTTATATTTTGCATAATTATGAAATAATCAAGTAAATGACACCCATGTGCTCTGCGCAGAAGGGTTTTGAGTCATATAAATCGCAAAAAACAGCTTCAAATTAATTTGTTTCATTTTTAGGTCCTATTGTTTTTACAAGCAACTAAAATTAACGCTTGATCTAAAATTTGCGAGATAAGGTTTTTGATCTGAAAACTATATTTTTTATCCAGAAATACTTTGTTTATTACATAAATTTGTAGTGTATTTTATTTACTTTCAAATTGTTGTAGAATATTTCGGATATCTTCTCGAGATAATTTGTAGTTTAGGATTTACTGCGCAATAAGTATCCCGGGGTAATAACGCCAGGGATTGGCGTTATTACCCCGGTTGATTCCCAACAGTGGCCGAACTATATCCGAAGGGGATTTATATATTAATATGGGACAGCGTTATCATCATTGTTGAAATGGTAAGATTAAGGAGGGGGGGTACCCAATACTTAAAAATAATCTCCCTATTTTATTTTTTATGATATTATTATTATTTTTTTTTACTAATGTAAAAAATAATTTTTAACTCTTGTAAATAAAACTATATCAAAATGTTTTCGAGATTCAAATTCGAACATCTTCAAAATCAGGTTTCTATTAAATTTCCACTGGATTGTTCAATTGAGTTCGAAATTTTAACTGTCCGCTTTCTCAGCGTCCGGTTTTTCAAAACTTTATAAATTTAACCTTTAACTGATGTGACAGAAATTGTAACGTATGAATGTGATGCGGTTTGTGAGACCACAAAATTGAAAGATGAATAAAAGGCAGGAATAACTCATACGATTGTGTTTTTGTACTAAACTTTTTATACAAGAGTATTATACTTAATATTCACCTATTTAGTCTCTGGTGATACTACTAAAATTCCAAATGAAACAAAATTTCGGTAGTGTTTGCAGTTAAACTTAAAATTATATGTTAAACTAAAAAATTAAAAGAAAAATAGTGGTCTACGAGACCGATAACATTAGTTAAAGGTTAAAATGCGATCCATGATTAAAAATCATAGAATACTGTTCCTGCGCTAAACTTTTTGTACAGAATTAATTCTAATTAAATTTAATCTATTCAAATATTTCTAATAATATTACGAGAACTCCAAACGAAAGAGAATTTCAGTTGTAACTATAGTTAAACTGGAAAATACAAGTTAAACGCTATTTTTTTTTTTTGGGGGGGGGGGGGGATGGGGTACAGTGTTCAGTCAGATTGCTAACAGCAGTTAAAGGTTAATTTTGTTGCTAATATAGAGATAATGATATATAACCATATGAATTATGTATAAAATTGAATAAGATATCTCTTTGGGATAATATTTTTTTATCAAAAATTTTATTCAATTTATTAAAAATTTATTAAAGCATGCTCTTTAAAACGTCGACAATTTAACTGCAGGTTTGGAGAATCCGCATTAGTGTGGAGTTATGGGTTAAAAACTATTTACTAGATTACTATAGTAGTATTAACCCTGAACTGCTGTGACAAAACTTGTCGCATAACTTACTGTGAGCGGCCTATCAGACCGCTTAATCTAACGATGAATAAAATGTTAAATTAACTTTTAGAATATTATTTTTGTATTGAACCTTATATACAGGACTATTATAAATAAAATTCAGCTATTCAAAAGTTTCTAGAGATAGTAATAGGACTCCAAATGAAACAAAATTTTCCCGGTATCTGAAACTTGAAAAACTCAGCGGTATGTGAGACGCTAACAGCAGTTAAGATTTAACAAAAATATTTATTAGATATAACTCTAGTTATTATAAAACTTCACATGATTAAAATATTACATTATGAATGGTTAAAACCATGCAATGTTTCTTATAATCATATTTAAGCGGGACTTTTTAAGCAAAAAGAGACACAGGGTGTTATATTCTGTTGAAACTCTCCCTCACTCCTTTTTCTTTCACTTTCACAAAAAGATCAATATTTTCTATAGCAAAGAATGCATACATGGGAATACAAATACTGATTCAAATAATCCGTGCAATGTTTCTAATAATTTTATTTAAATAGTCATTTTTAAGCAAAACGTAGCTTAGAATCTGATATTCTTTTTCCTCCTCCCCCCGCCACCACCACAGCTTTCTTTTTCTTTCAGAGTCACAAAAAAATGTACATTTTCAATAGCTTAGATTGCAATTTGTCAATTTCTAGAGCTGTAGAGTTTGTATTTTTAGAATTGGGCACTCTACATGCCATTATTCCATCTTATTTTATAATTTTGTTTGCATGGCGTTATTACCCATATAGGTGGGTATTAACGCCAAATAGCATTGGTCAAGAAAAAACGCCATTACATTTTATGAATACATATCCGTTAAATTATTTTATTTTATATAGATAGTCAATGAGTTGCTGTATCAGATCCTATATTTGTTTGAAAAATACAATCTAAAACTAAGCCGTGAAAATTGGTAGAACCTTAACGTGGCGTTATTACCCCAGGGTACCTTATATATATATATATATATATATATATATATATATATATATATATATATATATATACACCGAACCCTGTTAGATCGGTCATTGAAAGATAAACTGTCTAATTCAGGACAGTCCAATGCGACGCCCGAGGAGGCCATTGCGCCCTCTGAAATTTTTTGGCACCATTTTGAAAGTTTCCTATTACTAACACTTTAAGAATAAAATTCCAAATTAAAGGAAGCTTTATTAAAAATCTTTGTTATTTGCTTGAGAGATATCTTCAAATTCTCTGTGAGTTTATTTTATGCCTCAAAAACGAAAAATGACTTTAAAAAATTGATCCGGTGTAAATCTTTCTTCATTAATTTACAGTTATTCTTTATATTAAAAAAATGTTAAGGAAATGATGGCGATGGAAAATGAGAAACTTTAGCTACTCTGCTGATGTTGCTACTCTGGACCATTTTCTATGCTACAATACGAAAGAAAGGATGCCATTTTTTCTAACAAACTTAAAATTTCAGGTATTTTTCTCATTCTGTTTTTTAAAAAATATGTAAAATCATGCGTAATGATTTCCATCAATGAAAGCTTTTCCAGGTTATATCTTTGGAATTATGCATTGTTTACTACTATGCTTGTCTTTGTTTCTTTGCGCCTCCCAAGTAAATCAAATTGTATATTTGGGTCCTTAAAGAAAGAAAAAAAAGTAACAATGTTTTTGATTTTTTATATTTCATATAGACTCTTTGATTAAAAATTCTGCCTCCGACTAAAAAAAAAAAAAAAAAAAAAAAAAAAAATCTTTTCCCACCCTCCTTCCCGCTGAAAAATGTGCAATTCGTGATTTACTATGATTTATCGGTGGTTGTTTTGATTTTTCTTTCCTTTCTTACTCGAAGCTTCGGAAACATTAGACCTTATGTCTTCTATTGCGATATATATTTGGATGTATGTATCGCTACTAAATATTGTGGAATATTTTTGTTGCATGTTTTGAGCCCTGTAAATAATGATACCCTTCATTATTTTCCAAGAGCTGAAATGCGTCCCTGATTTGTGGAAGGTTGGACAACTTTGGTCTAATTTAAACAACCAGTTTTTTATAGATTCATTAGAAATATCTTTTTTGGCTTTAGTTTTGTTTAATTTCTCATTTAACTGCACAACATATTAAAAAGCAGAAAAGCTTATATTTATGTTAAAAAAGTTACTTATTTTATATTTAAAAAAACATTCTATAAAACATGGTATTTTCTAAATAAACAATGCTAAATCCTACTGTAAATAAGAAAAAAAATTACAAATTCTTTAAAAATTGTTTAAAAATGACCGAATTAGTTTCGTCATAAATAAGTTATGAAAATAGTTATACTTTACTAGTATATTAGAACGATAATCAACTCTGCATTGTATAGTTCTTACAATCTGGAGCGTTAATGTTAAATGTATGGGAGTGTTCTTTTTGAAAGTTCTCTCTTGCATTTTAATAATTTTAAAAGTTACTTTTACTTTCAGTTTTGTGGGTAAGCTTTCGAGACGCGAGATTTTTTTTTTTAAGTTTCATGTATATATATATATATATATTGTATCAAACTACAAACAAAATCTTCATTTGATGCCCCCTTCACATTTTGTTTTGGCACTCGAGATACTTGCCCCTTCTGCCCTTCCCTAGTTTCGGACCAGGCTTTGTGTATATTTGTTTCATAACTGATAATAACATAGGCATAATTTTACCTAGTCTGATTTTGTTTTGTTAAAAAATATTACAAAAATCTTATTAACGTTAGTTGTATTTTTAAAAGAGCTCCCCCACCTCCAGACACACACACATTCTTTTTTTTTTCCTTTTGAGAATGTAATTGTTCTATTTATATAAATATCTATTTATTTGCTTATTTTTTAATTTAATAATCCCAACACATAAAGTATCATTAATTATTGGTACATAATTTCTTTTCTTTCTTTCTTTCTTACTATACATAGAGAAGAACAGTGCATCATCTCTAACTTTTATTTATTCAAAAAACGGCTAAATGACTCAAATAAATTTTAATAAATCTCTTTAAGATAAATCACGACAATGCAGGCTATTGATTATTTTTGAGTTTAAAACTTTATATATATGATAAATATTACCATATAATGCTGACAATTGTATTTAAAAAATGTCTATGAATAAAATTTAAATTTTACGCTATCCCAATGTACTGTTTTCTCGACTATTGCATATGAGCTCTTTAACGATGCACTTGCAAATAAGCCGGAGATTTCTTTGCCAAAAACGTTGAAAATCGCCAAGAAAAGGTTACAAAATTATAGTTTTCTGAAGAAACAAAATATAAAAAAGTTTTCTCCAAAATGTAGGAGGAGTCCAGTTCCCCAGGCCTGCTTAAGAAGGGATTAGGGGACATAACAATGCTTGTCAATAAACAATGGCGAGCCAGAGTGACCATCTCCCAGCAGCAAAAAAGCAATAATCTTGGTAACGATTATTGATACGCGGGAGGGAGAAGGACAGGTAGATGAATCCGTCATAGGTGACCTTGACTGAACCTGTTCATCACGAGTGGACCAACATTATATAATGCTGACACTTGCAGATGTGGTCCACAATTAATGTAAGGTTTTACAAATCGATATGTAATTATTAATGAAATCCGCCTATTCCCAATTCTTGTTAAATAGAATAGTTATCGGTCCCAATTAGTTAGGGATAAACGGACAATCATTAATAGTACACTCATTACGAAGTAGACGTCTTTTTGTTAATTCCCTTCTTGCTTTCGCTGAAGACAGCAAGATTTCATGACCCACATTGGCAAGGCCCCGCTTCATTCGGAGCTCGAAAAGCTTCGGAACCGGCATTTAAAAGCAATTATCCTTACCTTTCAGAAATTATCATCCATAGATGACCATGTATCCAATTCATTGCGTGAACCTATATGTCATTTTATCTATATTCTACAAACATTTCTTAGTAAACTAAAAGCAGTTCAACGTAAAAATGCATAACTTATTTTTTTTTACAAAAATCACCTTTAAATAAATTACGATCATATTTAGTAACCTTTACGAGCTCATTTGTGTAATTTTGAATATGATATGATTTATACACACCACATAATGTGCATACATTTAGTGAAACTTATTAGTATATCGTAATTAAAAAGGCATTTCATCCATCCATCTTTCATAATCGATAATATACAATAATTCGTATAAAATGTACTATTTGAAATCTTTTCTATGTCCCTGTAAATGCTATGAACTTCAAATTATGCGTGAAATATTAAGCCTCAGTGGCGTATAACATATTTATTATATATGAAAACGTTTAACATAATTAAAATATGTAGCAAACAGTCCCCCTTTTATTGATGTGTGAAGGAATTATTTTGTGTGACGCTCTACATTAATAATAACTATTATTTTAACTGCATATTTTAACGCACTTCGCAAATGCAGATAAGTTTGAATATGTTTGACAGGGTGTAACACCTTTAAAATTCATTTGAAACGATTTTTTCCCGTCGCCGTCATGTAACGGAAAACTTTTGTCTATCCCTGTAAATAAACTAATCATGGTAGAAACTTCATATTCAATAAGCTTCGTGCTAGGGTAAATATCGACAACACCAAAAAATTTCATGGATATCCGAATATATTTTCGAGAGTTAGAGCGCTTACATACAAACCGAAAGCATGAACACTTTTCAACTGTTAGAAAGTGTTAAAAAAAAGACCGTCTAATACTGAAAAAAATGAATGCATTAATTCATTATTTTTACTTTCTTCTATCTTCAATAGAAGAAAGTATTGTAATCGAAATTTTTTTCGACTTTCGGTTTTCGACAAATTTACACGTTTTAGGGGTCAGAGATTCCAAAAAACATGTTTTTACAAAATGTCTGTCTGCCCGTGTGTCTCTCTCTCTCTCTCTCTCTGTGTGTGTGTTTACGATAATCATTTTTATTTTTATTTTTTTTTAATTTTTTCTGTCCAATTTAGTAATTTTGATGTGCTTTGTTTTTGATGTTTTTTCTTTATTTAATTTGGGTTTTAATTTTAGTTTTATGTATGTCAGTAGCTCTAAATTCGTATTATTTTGCTTTTTCATGGCAAATGCGAAAATGAAACCACGCACTTCCATTGTAGTTCCAAAGTATTTGGGGCCTGGAGATTCTGCTTTGGTTCTATAAATTCCATTTGTATTCATTTTAATTATTTATTTATTCCCTCCATGTTCAATGGGGGTATAACTTATTAAATTCAATTATTCATATATTGTAATCCGATTAATGATAATATATACACATTTTTTTTTTCAAATAAATTAATTAGTTCCACTAGATTCTTCCTAAATATGTTTGCAGTTGTTTAATAATATGTAAATCTGTGGGTGAATAGTCCTTTAATATTACCCTAATTTGAACTCCCAACGTTCCATAGCTTACACGTTAAATGACTCCGACGGACAAACTGACAGATATAGGAGTGGTCTTAAAATGGTTCCATTTTTACTTTTCAAGAACGGAATCCTAAAAAGGAAATAAAAAAAACATTACTTCAATAAAAATGTAAAACAATTCCTTCTACCTGTATTTCATA
This sequence comes from Maratus speculifer, assembly GCA_964019185.1. Lineage (NCBI taxonomy): Eukaryota > Metazoa > Arthropoda > Arachnida > Araneae > Salticidae > Maratus > Maratus speculifer. The sequence continues at coordinate 398,871,336 of OZ025295.1, forward strand.
TTTAATCAGATCAATCTTATTTTACTATGATTGTTTAAGAGGTCTTGAAACTTTTAAAAATGCTGAAAATAAACAAAAACATTAAATTATTCAATTAAATTATCTTAAAAAAATAACGATGAAACTTTTTTTTTTACTATTGATTAAATTGTTTGCATTTTTTAATACATTAACATTCGGAAATTTATAGCCTTATACTGACTTTATGTACTGCTCAAATTAAAATAGCTTTTTTTTTTTTTTTTCTCCGAAAGTTATTTCGCACAAATATAATGAAAAGTTATGTGTAGATTGTTATAAAATTTGATGTAAATATCAAGCTCATCTGTGTTTTTATAATGGTGTACATTGAGGTCAAAAATATTTCATTGACAATGTAAAAAAAAAAAAAAAAAAAAAACATATATTTTCGTCAAAAAAATCAAAATTTTGCATTTTAATGAATAAAAATAGCTGTAACTAAAAATCGCATAACTGTAAATACTTGGATGCAGATCATATTAAACATACATACATACTTATTATATACATTAAACATCATAATAATCCATACATATGATCTTAAGAAATCATGCGCGCAATGATTTATTGAGATTTTTTAAAAGAAGGGTTTTTATATCCTTAATATTGTACAAATTCTCTAAACAGCTAATCAGATTTTAATGGTATTATATTAACAAGCCCAATTTGTTTAATCTATAGCAAATATGGGTTTATTTAATAAAAGTTTTTGAAGATAACACTAATTCAAACTTTCATTATTATTTTGTTGTAGTTGCTGCTGATGATTTTTTTTTCGTGTTTCAAAGACATAAGAACACTGAATAAATTAATAAAAATCGAAGATATCCATTACATTGAGCTATTTAGCATAATTAAATCTTAAGCATAATAATAATAATAATAATAATAATAAGAAAGAAAGAAAGAAATAATTAAAATAATGATTTTTTGTCAGTGTGTGAGGATTACTACACATGACAAACATTATATGAAATAATTTTACATCTGTTTTTCTTTTAAATCTGTGTGTAAAAAACAACATGAAATAGGGTGAAATCACTTTGATGCAAATGATAAAACAGAAAGAAAAAGAGTTTGGTTTGGTAATATTTCAAGTTCCCACACTCAATTACAAAAATATGTCCCTAAGGAGAAGATTACTCCAAAAGCTTAACTATTGTCCACATTTTATTCTATAGCCCCTGCGTTTTATTGTTATTTTCAATAATAGAGTGACATATTTTTAAAGTTTGAAATATTTGCTGTCACAACTATTGCAAATACATTGCGACATGCTCTCAGGTCAAAGATTAAGTGGTCTTTTCATTGTCTGGTGACGGTAAACGAAGCTAAAAATTCTTATCTAAATTCGACACTAGACAATTTCCATGCAATGTCAAAGACAAATTTTCACAAGATTTCCATTACAAATGATATATATATACAAAATCTGGGCAAAAAAGGTCTCTCAACAGAAAAGGATTAATTAAATTGAATATTTAATTCTATACAATTCAGAAAATGAGAAACTTTCGTACTACAACTAGTTTTATAAATATTCAGATCTTGATGTAATAGCTATTACAAGCATATGCAAAAATGCATCAATACTAATTTTATTACGATTCCATAGATTGAATTTAGTAACACGGAATCAACACGCCAATCAACCTGGAATCATGAGCCATCATGGGTTAAAATTTAATTTAATTACTTATTATACGATTTAGTAGAATGAAGAAATTGTTTATTAATGTATTTTTAATTTTTAATTCGAATATCATAACATTTGAAATGACTCGACAAAATTCTGCAATGTCTCTACATATATAATTTCAAACTATTCGGTTGGGTGTCTTTTGCGCTGTTATGAGCGGACAGACAAAACGACGACTATAGGTGCAATGTATCTATACATAAAAAGATACATTAAAAAAAAAGTTCGTGTTCAAATTCTGAAAAAAAAAAATCTTTATCTATTAAAGTAAACCTAAATCACATTTATTTTTTGTATATTTATCATTGAAGGAAAATAAGGGCCAAGTTTTGCACAGTTAAAAAAATATTTATAATATCGTTTTATAGTGAATTATACCTATTGAACATTTTTTATTAAAAAGTAATAAGTAATGCATAAATTTTATGAAAAAGGCCTCATTAAATTTATATATGTTTTAATCCTGCTTTTTTTCTTTCATTTATTGGTCTAAACAAAAAAAAAAAAAAAAAAAAAAAAAGAATTGTATGCTACTCAGGACTTGCACTGTTCCTAAAATTTTCTCACTTTACTATCACTATTTTAAAACGATAAATTTTACTATAAATTTCCATTGCAGATATTAAAGAAATTTACAATGAAGATTTTATATTTGAAATAATGGTGGAAACTGCAGAAAAATGTAGGCAAGCATTGACTACTTTCTTTTTAAATAGGCGTTTATGTGAGTGTTATTATTTCTGAAAGAAGTAATAATAGTAGTAACGTTTAATTAACATAGTGAAATATATAGCGGTGTATTACACAGAGCCCGATTAATGTTATAGGCAGCCCAAGGCCCAGCATCATTTCTACTAGAAAATACTACTAGATTCCCCCCCCCCCTTCAAGAGAGTATTCAAAAAGTTATAATTAGATTATCATATGGTTATAAATTTAATAAAAATAATTTTTGGTTTTTGCGATAATAATTGCAGAGACTGCAATGTGATTTTTTTTTCAAAACATTTTATTGTATCTAGACTTTCCTCAGCAAGTGGCCTAAGGCCAGACCTAATTGGCATATGCAGTAATCAGACCATAATACTACAAAAGTTCCACTAATTCCTTTTTTTTTTTTTTATTCCGTTTCCCACCACTTTTTTAAAGTAAGAATCTTTCACATAAACTTGAAAAACATTTGGATGAAAAATAAACTACAAAATTTATTTATTTTTTTTTTTTTTTAGAAGAAAAATTGTGACGTATATAAAATTTAGAACAGAAAGAAGTGCTCATTATCTTATACGTAAATATTATTATTAAACTATGACTTATATTAGATAATAAAATCTATTAATTACTCAATATTTAACACATGATTTATCACGTATTAAATATTCAATAATTTCAAGTATAATTTCGTTGCTGAAAATTATTTGAAAAAAAATATTAAATTGTATATCAATTTGTCGTTTATTTAAAAAAAAAAACAGCATATCTTTTTTTTTTTTTTTTTTTTTTGCCAATAAATGAAAAAGAGACAACATTAATATAAATATATTTTTTTCAATGGACTTTTGTTTCATAAAATTTAATTAATATTAAATACATTTAAATTAATAAAATGTAATACATACAACAGACACAAGCGATTTAAAGAATTCAATTAAAAGAAAAATTCAAATAGCTCCGTTTCTTTTTGAAGTATTTTTATTAAACTCAGATATTTAGTTTAATAAATCATATTTTTTAAAAATAATTAAAAACTTTATTTATTTTATTATTTTTTATCTTGACAATTGTCATTTTTAAACAAAAATATTGCTTTCCTTAACAATAAATTTTCAAAACTATTTATTCATGAAATAAAAGCTGAAATGGCTAGGGAGGGGGAACTCACACACTCTTAGAAACTATCTGTTTAAATTAAGAAATGTAAAAAATATATGACTAAAATAGATGAATTTTTACCAAACAGGTATTGTAATTTACATAGTATTGGAGATAATATTCTTATTTTTAAAAGTTATTGTGCCCTTCTTCATATTATAATCAAATGTCTGAAATGAATCTAATATAGAAATTTACAAAATTCATCTCAACTCAACAGCCAATTACTTAAGCCTACAAACTTTTATCCTTATTGGCTGTATATATAACTTGTCCGGTTGCAAATGAATATGACCCTTTCATTGGTTGATTGAGAAGACCAAAAATTCCTCAAGCCCTTAAGCCCCCTCCCTCCCTTTAGGATTTTAAAAATTAAAAGTATTCAGTCTCGTTCGCGTATCTGACGGCTACTATCATGGATAATTCTGGTGTTAGAAAAGGTAGGCCAAGTCATAAGGCTATATTCTTAGAAAGGTTGAATCCCGAAAAGAATGCGAAATTCATATGTATCGTTTGCGAGAGATCTTTTCCTCGTCAAAAGAGCCTGGATACTCACGCGAGGATTCATAGAGGTAAGAAAAAGTATTTTCAGAATACATATTTTTTATTTATTAATTTATTAATTTTTGATTCTATAAAGAGAAAAGACAAAGAATTTACGATAAACTTTTAAGTTTACCGTACGAAATTAGCTGTTTAAATGTAAAAACCTGTGTCTCTAAAACATATTTTGAACCTCTTCGGACAAACTTTAAAACCTACGTTCGAAAAATAGATTTTGAACTTTTTAGGACAATCTTATTATCATTATTTTCAGTCAGCAGTAACAAATATTTTGAGAATTTGAAAAACTTTGTATGACGGATTTTGAATATTTATATTATTTTATTTCCTAAAAAAGAAATAAAATGTTAACATAAAAGACAAAATTTAAAATGGATATTCTACAAAAAACAATTGTTTTGATAAAAATAAAAATGCATTTATTAATTATTAACTATTAAGAGTAATGTTCATTTTAAAGAATAATTTTCAATAATTTAAAGCGTATTTATTGTGCGCTTTTCATTCGTTCGCTTGTTTATTTTTTTACTGAGTGAATAATTATCTAACCTTTTGCAATAATGAATTCGCTTTATTTTTTGTGTCATCATAAGTTTAAGTTGTTGAAATAAGGATATTGATACTATTCTAAATTTTTTCACAGTAATCGTTCATATGATGATTTTATAACATATTTCTTATATTGTAACTTGAGTTAATGTTTTTATATGAACTTCTATTTTGATATTTTTTCTATACTAATATTAATTTAAACAAGTACTATCAATAATATCAATAAAGTACTATCAATAAGACACTGGCGTAAAGCAATAATAACAATAAAGTAATATTAAAATAAATTTTTTCTTTAAAATTAATTTAGCAATTTTTAAAAAAGTGTTTTGAAAAAAAACCAGCTTTAATAAGTTTTTTTTTTTTTTTTTTTTTAAACCCAATTGTTTTAAAAGTGAAATTTTTGTAATTTCAGGAAAAAAGGTATATGCTGATTTCTTTTAAATATAATTATTTTTACATTATTTTCTAATACATCTTACTATTGTCCTATAGTGTGAAAAAAAGATGTACAAATATATAACGTGAAATTCGATTTTAAATAATCATAGCAGAAAATGGCTTTTCTGGCAAATTACTGTAATACTAAGTATTTCACATTTTATCTCTAAAAAAGAATAAATTATAAGTGTATTATTATTAATATCGTTTCTCTCTTTTCGAAAAAAATGTCTTTTCAAGTTAAAATTTTTAAGGTTTAAATAAATAATGATTGTTTCTTTGCGATTTTTATGGCAAAATTTTTGAAGAATGTACATTTTTAAAAAATGATTTGAATTTTCTTCTACTGTTTAAATTTCTGTTTTTAGATTTCAAATTTATAAAATGAAATTAGATTTTTAATTTTCATAACAGAAAATGATTTTTCCTTACAAATTAGTGTAATACTTAGTAAATAGCATTCTTTTCTCGAAAATGAAGTCAATTACAAGGTTTTTTTTTTTTTTTTTTTTTTTTTTTTTTTTAATATAAAAAAAAACTCTCTCTCCCTTCTCAAAAAAAAAGAAAAAAAAGTTTTTCATTTTAAGAATATTTTAACCCATTCCCTTTCCGTCCCGATTTTTTTTTCAATGTACTATTATGATTTTTTATCGTTTAAATAAATAGTGTTTGTTTCTTTAGAAATTTTATAGGGAAACTTTTAGAGAATGAATATTTATTTAAATGATTTGAATTATTGTGATTTTGAATTTTCATAACGAAAAATGGCTTTTCCTGAAAAATTACTCTAATTCATATTATTTCAATTTTTTTCTCTAATATAGAATCAATTTAAGGATTTTCATTGTTTAAAATCCAACCTCCCTCTATTCACACACACCAAGAAAAAAAAAATAATAATAATAATTAAAAAAAAAAAGTTTTAGGAATATTCAAAATTTTTATGATTTAAATAAATAATAAATAATACTTTAGGATTTTTATGGGGAAATTTTTAGAAAATATTTATCTATTTAAATGATTTGAATTTTTTTCCTACTTCTTATTTTTCTTTTTCTAGATTTCAAATTTATAAAATGAAATCAGGTTTTAAACTTTTATAGCAGAAAATAATTTTTCCTAACAAATTAGTGTAATGCTTAGTATTTCACAATTTATCTCTAGAATAGAATAAATTATGAAGGTTTTTTAACCCTCCTCTCCTTCTATCACGGAAAAAAAATCACTTTAAGAAATATTAAAAATTTTTATCGTTTAAATAAATATTGACTGTTTCTTTGAGATTTTTATGGGAAAATTTTTAGAGAATGTACATTTATTTAACCCTAGAACCGCCATTAGGGGTCAAAATGACCCCTGCCATATTGATAATAATCGATTCGAACCCGAATTTTCTTCAAAAGATATATTAAAAGTATGTAGCACAAAAATAGACTAATTAAATAAGTTAAATAGTTTAAAATTATAATTCTGGTGAGAAACACTTTTTGTGCAACAAACTTGTGCAAAATACCTGGCGGTTCTAGTGTTAAATGTTTTGAATTTTATTTATATTAATTGAATTTCTTGTTCTAATTTTTAAATTTCTAAAATGAAATTAGATTTTAAATTTTCATAGCAGAAAATGAATTCTCCTGACAAATTACTGTAAAACTTAATTTACACATTTTTTCTGTAGCAAAAAAATCAATTATAAGAGGTATTTTTTAAAATCACTTCCCCTCTCTCTCTCTTCTCGATTTTTTTTCAATTTAAGAAATATTAATGATTGTTCCTTTAGGTTTTTTTTTATGGAGAAATTTTTAGAAAATGTTCATTTATTTAAATGATTTGAATTTTTTTCTACTTAGATTTCTTCTTCTAGCTTTCAAATTTATAAAATTAAATTACATTTAAAATTTTTATAGCAGAAAGTGACTTTTTCTGACAAATTACTTTAATACATTTTATTTCACATTTTTTCTTTAATAATCAATAATAAGGTTTTTTTTTTTTTTTAAATCTTTTTTTTGCGGAGAAAATTAAATTTAAGAAATATACAACATTTTTATGGTTTAAATAAATAATGATTGTTTCTTTAGGATTTTTATGGGGAAATTTTTAGTTTTTTTTTTAATCCCTCGCCCCCTTTCATCTCGAAAAAATGTTTTTAAAATTAAGAAAGATTCGAAATATTTATGGTTTAAATAAATAAATTTTTATATGATTTTTATGGGGAAATTCTTAAAAAAATTCTTAGACTTTTTTTTAATGATTTGAAAATTTTCTATTTATTATGTTTCTTTTAGCAAGTTTCAAATTTATATAATGAAATTAGATTTTTAATTTTCATAGCAGAAAAAGTCTTATTTTGACAAATTACTGTAATACTTTTTACTTCACGTTTTTTCTCTGATATAAAATAGACTACAAGTTTTTTTTTTTTTTTTTGGCTTCTTTTAAATTCTCCCCCCCCCCCGAATATATTCGAAATTTTAATGGTATAAATAAATAATGAGTGCTTTTAAAAAAATTTTAAGGGTAAATTTTTAGAAAATGTTCATTTATTTAAATGATTTGAGTTTTTTCTACTAATTATATTTCTCTTTCTAGATTCCAAATTTATAAAATGAAAGTAGATTTGCTTAGTATTTCATGTTATTTTCTCTAAAATAGAATAAATTATACAGTTTTTTTACCCCCCCCCCCCTCTTCCCGTCCCGAAAAAAGTTTTTGAATTTTAGAAATATTAATTTTTTTTTCTTTTTTTTTATGGTTTAACTAAAAAATGATTGTTTCTTTAGGATTTTTATACTGAATTTTTTAGAAAATGTACATTTATTTAAATAATTTGAATTTTTTTCTATTCATTATATTTCTTTTACAACATTTCAAATTTTTAAAAAGAAATTTGATTTTTAATTTTTATAGTAGAAAATGACTTTTCCATGAAAATTTGTAATTTACTTAGTATTTCACGTTTTTCCCCTCTAAAATAGAATAGATTATACAGGTTCCCCCTCCCCCCTCCTCTTCTCTTATGCATTTTTTTTTCAATTTAAGGAATATTAAAAATTTTTATAGTTTAAAAAATTAATGACTGTTTCTTTAGAATTTTTAATAGCAATTTTAAAAAAATTCTTATTTATTTAAATGATATGAATCTTTTTCTACTTATTATACTTATTTTTCTAGATTTCAAATAAAAAAAATGAAATTAGATTCTAAACTTTTATAGCAGAAAATGACTTTTCCAAAGAAATTAGCATAATGCTTGGTATTTAACATTTTTTCCCTCTAAAGTAGGAAAAATTATATGTTGTTTTCTTTCCTCCCCCCCCCCCTTTCTCGAAAAAAAAGTTTTTCAAATTAAGCAATATTAAAAATCATTATAGTTTAAATAAATAATAAATATTTATGATTTTTATGTGGAAATTTTTAGAGAATTGACATTTATTTAAATGATTTGCATTTTTTTCTACTTATTATACTTCTTTTTCTAGATTTCAAATTTATAAAAAAATATTAGTTTTTAAATTCTCATAGCAGAAAACGACTAATTAGATAAATATTTTAAAATTTTATACATAAAAAGTTTTTTATTTTTATCTTTTTTTAATTTTTTTTCCTTTAATTGATCGAAAAAGTTATAAAATAAATAATAATGCATCGAAAAATTAAAAATATTAATAGTTCTTTTCCTATGAACAATTAATAAATTATTTTTGGAAAATGCTGAAATTATTTTTAAGTGTCTTTTAAACGAGAGGCTCTATAAATTTTTATTAATTTTTGGGCTATTAATTAGTTTATCTTTATTTAAAGTTTTTTTTTTCTGGCACCAATTACTGTTGTACTATGAACTGTTGCGCTTACTGTGTGTTGCAAAAAAAAAAAAAAAAAAAAAAAAAAAAAAAAAGACGCTTAAATTTATAAAAGGAAATTAGGAATATTTTTACGATCCATTTAAAAAAAAATTACTTTTTCCAAAAAATCTTTGTATTACTTATTATTTGGCATTTTTTTCCTTAAAATAGAATCAGTTGTATAGAATTTAATATTTAAAAATCCAGCCCCCTCCCGCCACCTCTATGAAAGTTTTCCAGTTTAAGAAGTATTTAAAATTTTAAGAGTTGTTTCTGCGGGATTTTTATGAAGAAATTCTTTGAGAATGTACTTTTGCTTTAATGGTTTGAATTTTTTTTCTCTACGTTTTAAGATTATTTTTTTCATATATTTGTCTTCAAATTTCTCTAATCTAGACTAAAAATCAGAGTATCGCCCTGCCAGTCCTTGTCCAAAATCTAGCATATCTACCGCAGGTAGAAATTTAAAAATTTCGGTGTGGTTTTTCAAGACAGGTTCTTATGCACCTAAAATATATATTTTTTTCAAGGACCGGAGAACGCGGTTCCCGTTAAGTATTTATGCATTAAATTGCTAATAAATTACCACCTTTTCATCTAGTCTTCTTCATTTTGATTGTTTTTCTACATTTAGTTATTCTCGCCTTTATACTCTTCACGTAGGACCTTAGCTCCATTATGCCCGGTACAGGGCCGATTGAAGTTTTGGGGCAAATAATATGTTGATAATTTTTTCCTCTTTTAATACGGCATTCATTTTTGGAACTCTTTTTCGTTTTAGTAATTTTTTTTTCGCTTCTACATTCCAAATTAGATCATGCAATCCTCTAGGCTATCGTAATGCCCGATCCATGGCCCCTTAAACTTTTTGTGCGTCAAGCATTTTTCACAATCTAAATTTCTCACTTTCTAAAACGTAATTTTAAAGTTGAGTCTTGGATACTTTTTTCCCGAACCAACACCCTCATATTTTAAATAGTGCTCTAGGGCCTTTTGTCAGACATAAACCCATTTTTTGCATTAATTTTTTATATTATTCTAACCACTAATCCATATCATGTACTTAAATTTGACTAATTGAAAATCTAATGCTAATTTGGACGTTTTCAACATATTTTCATGTTAGCACCCCGTTTTTAACTATCCGTTGCAACTTTTGGAAATCCTAATGTAACTTATTTAGAAATGATCCAATTTACTAGTTTTTTTCTCTATCAAGTTCTTAGGTGCTTCAGCTATTATATGAAAGCTAAAAAAGCCTTCTCTGACTTTTATCTATCTCCAATTTTGAATTAATTTCTTTCGTTGGGGCTCTTGGAGCAGCTTTGTTAAAATCTATCCAAATTGCTTACAATATTCTTTAACTTAATTCTATCGTCCTCTTGTTACTTTAGTTTTGAGCAAATGCAGATCTAAAGCGTTAGTGCTTTAGTACTAAAACATTTCAACATCCTTTAATGCCCCTGTCCTCTTTTTAAATACCAGTTTTCCTCTTCTGTGTCCCTTTGTTATTGCTCCTTTAAAATAATCCAATTAACTTTATTTTTTTTGGGGAGGGGAGGGGGAGAAGGGCAGTTTTTTTTTTTTTTTTTTTTTTTTTTTTTTTTTTTTTTTTTTTTTTCATTTTTAATGTCCATTACCCGTGGGATGAAAGACAAAAAAAATGTTTAGATTTTAGATACCACTTATTTTCTATATTGATCGCCTTCTTCGTGCAGATCTTTTAAAGTGATTCGATTTTATTACAATTTTTCTTTTACACAGTTCTAACATCCTTTAACTACTTTAAAACTACTAACAAAATTTCTTGTACCTAAGAATATTCTATTTAACACACTGATCCATTGGATCCTCCAGTTAGGACCCTCACTTACTGTGCCCCAGTACAGGACTTATTAAAATTTTTGCACCCTAAATTATAATTAAATTGCTGTCTTTTATTCCGATGTTGATTTTGGGGATCATTTTTCCATTTACTTAATCTCCCGTTTCTAAATACCGGTTTAGACCCTTGGACCCCCCCCCCCCCCCTTGAATGCGTAAAGTTCAGGGGTCCTTCTCTAAGGCTCCTTGATTTTTTTTTTTTTCGTCATGCATTTATTTTTATTTCCCTAATTTTCTCAGCTTCTCTGTGTATAACTTTTAAATTGAGTCTTGTACTCTTTCTCCCTGACTATTACTTTCATATTTTTATTGGGCCCTAAGGCCATTTTTGTAAGCATTTAGCATTTTTTTTGTGCATTTTTTTCGAATATTATTTTAATAAATAATTCAAAAATTATATTTGATTTGGACTAATAGAAAATCTAAAGCTCTAAGTTTTTAAACATTTTAACAGATTTTAATATGCTGCTGTTGTTGGCGCCTTTTAGGGTCACAAGTTTTACCAATTTACTAAATATTGTTTCTCCAGCACTTCTTAGGTACTATATAGCTACTATATATACAACAAAAACAGACTGGAGGACTACCACCAATTTTGAATATTAATTTCCTTTTTGGGGCCCTTTCTGCTGCTTCTTTAAGAATGATCCAAATTCATTGCAGTTTTCTTGATTCGAGTTCTAGTGTTCGCCAATTATTTAAAAAAATTACCTAAAATATCTTTATACGCTACTATATTTCATTCAAGTACCTGGTACCTTCCTTCCCGTACCCGGCCAATTTGTTTTCACTATAAATTGTTAATAAATTGCTTCCACTTAATCTGATCTTCATTTTGTAAAACCGTTTCCATTTATTCATTTTCGCGTTTCTAAATTTCGATTAAAATCCTGAACACCCTAGGATCACGTAGGGCCCGATCCGGGAAGCCTTGAACTTTTTGCGTGGCTTACATTTTTCATTTCATTATTTCCTTTATATTATCAAATGCAAAATTTAAAGTCGAGACTTGGAATCTTCTTTCCAGATGAACAATCTCATAATTTCACTAGAATCGTAGGGCCGTGTTATAACCCTTTCGGGACCGATTTCTCTTTCAGTTTTAAGAAAAAACTACTAATACTTTTTGTGTGTTATTACACTTGACTCTTTCAGGAAAGTAACATTTATTTAAAATTTAGAGAGTAAAATATATGTTTAAAATAAAAGAATCGCAAACGGCTCAAAGAGAAATAGGCTAATAATAACAATCATGATTATTAATGCCTAAACATAAATGAAGTAAGATAGTGAATGCATATACGTATGCTAACATAACTATAGCTAAATAGTAATAAAAGTATTTCTTTAAACAAAATATTACTCCATTAAAAGACATATTAATAAATACCAGACCCAAAAGGGTTAAGCAAACCCTCTCCACCCTATTTTTGCATATTTCTTCAAAATTTTAAGATGATGATTCATTTATACTTGTGCTTAGTTTTGAGAAATTGAAGGCCTGACCTAAAGTGCTAAAAACTAAAACCATTTTAAATGTTTTCATTTTCGAACCCTGCTCGTCTTGTTGTTTTTTGGCAATTTTTTATAGATCCCTTAGAAATGGTCCGATTCATTGGCCTTTTTTTTTTAATCTGACATCGTCTTAGGTTCTCCAGCTACAACATAAATGGCCAAAAAAAAAAAAAAAAAAAAAAAAAAAAAAAAGCCCAGCAAATTTCTTTAGAAATTTCGTTCTTGAATCCTTTGTTACAACTGTTAAAAAAGGGTACGATTTCATTATGATTTTTTAAAGCATAGATTTCTTCTATAACTTTAAAACTAATATTTTTTTTTCTTATAAGCAACAACATTTCAATTTAGGTTCTTGCGTTTGGGCCCGGTCTTTCTTATTCACTGAGCTACCACCTTTTTCGAACATTAATTTTTTTTATCCCCAAAACTTACGTTTACTCACTACACCCTTAAATTAAAAATTGCGTTATTTTGAAGATAATTTTAAATAAGCGATGTCATCTGTTTATTAAATATCGTGTTAATGTAAAAAATAATTTGTGAATCTTGCACTGGGACATCTTCCATTGATTGGTAGCGCAGTCTTTCCTCGAGTTTTAAGGGTCCAATGTCAGCCTGATATAAATTCATTCAACTTAGATTTCCCCCTCTTAATAACCAATTTTAATTTTTGACTTTTTTTTCTCATTTAATTATTTTCTTGTTTCTGCATTCCAGTAAAACGCTGTGCCCCATAGATCTCGATTTGGGACCCCCATGAACTTTTTTTGCAACATGCATTTTTCATTCCTTAATTCTTACACTTTCTCAATGCATAATTTTAATGTTGAGTCCTGGACACTTCTTCTAGATCAGCACTCTTATATATTTATCCGGGCTCTTAAGATCTTTTTTTAAGCATTTACATTTTTTTTTTCATTTCTTTAAAATATTATTTTATTTATATAATTTTAAAATATTAGAACTATATATATATTATTAATTTATATAATTATATATTAATATTTAAATAATAATACATTAATTTTTAAAATATTAGAACATATGAAAATCGAAGTATTCAGACATTTTAACATGTTTTAGTTAAAGCTCAACTATCAGTACCCCCCCCCCTTTTTTTAGATCCTTTAAAAATAGTACAATTCTTAAGCTTTTTTTCCCCTTATAATTTCATAATTCCTCCATATGAAGAAAAAAACTTTCATATTTTAGAAATCATTAACTGTGATTGTTAATCGCTTGCCGCAGCCATTTTAAAAGTGATCCGAATTGCTTTCATTTTTCTTGAATTTAAATCTTGCATCCTCCTATTACTTTGTAAACTATTGAAAATATTTTTATACGAAACTACATTCAGTTAATACTATGTCTCTTTGAACCCCGGTGCAGGGTCCCCTCGAAGTTTTTGTACTATAAGTTTTGATTTTTTTGCATTATGAAAAAGTGGCCTTCCTTAACACTATCTTCAGTTTTGAAACCCTTTAGAATTTACATTAATTACAAATAGAAGTTTTCTTATACGTCCATTAAAAACAATTCAAAAATATGCACTAAAATATTTAATTGCTATAAAGGACGTCAAATACTAATAAAAACCTAAAAGATCTTAATAATTTTTACATGTTTCGATTGAATTTACTCAATCATCATCAGAAAAGCAAAATACAAATAAACACAAAGATTTTCCATTTTTGTGTTTATTTGTATTTTGCCAATTTGCTAAATTTTGACCAATTTAAGATCTCAAACATCTAGCCCTAAGATATTTTACAATGTTTTCATTTTAGGCTGCTATTAGTTGGACACTTTTGGGTCCCCTATTATAGTTTTTTTTTTTTTTTTTCTTAAACTCCTAACGTTTTCCAGCTACTATATGGAAGAAAAAACAGCTACCACTAATTTTGAATATTAATCTTGTTTTGGGGATTTGTTGTAGCTTTAAAATAATCCAATTGTATAAAAACTTTGTTTAACATAATTCTAGTGTCCTCCAACTACTTTAAGGCTCCACTGCACTGAAACTCCCCGATCTCGAAATCCCATGTTAGCCTATGGGAAAACTTCTAAGCGCGATTACTCATTACCTAATATAATTATTAAAATACTGTTTTCACCGTCAGAAAGTGGACGTCAGATGCCGATGATGTGCGTTTTTAAAAATTGTCTACGCAAATTTTAAGTATCTTTAAGAGGATGATAAATTTTAATCAAATGGAAATTTCAAAGTTTATAGGGATTTTTTATGTACTTAAAATTTGCGTAGACAATTTTTAAAAACGCACATCATCGGCATCTGATGTCCACTTTCTAACGGTGAAAACAGTATTTTAATAATTATATTAGGTAATGAGTAATCGCGCTTAGAAGTTTTCCCATAGGCTAACATGGGATTTCGCGATCGGGGAGTTTCAGTGCAGCGGAGCCTTAAATCTAAACAACAACAACAAAAAAAACTCTATACCCAATTATGTTTTATTAACTCAAAAGCCCCGTAGGTTTGGTCCTTCTTTATACTTCAGCTGGAACTTTTTCAAATTTCTTTTTTTTTTTTTAAACAGCTTATGTTTTACTCACGACAGCGGTAAATTGAAAATCGTGTTACTTTTAATAAGTGATTTCAACATTTATTAATATTGTGTCAATATTTATATTTCGTTATATTTAGAATGGGGGGTGTACTTTCTACCATTTGTTGGCGCATTCTTTCCTAGTATCTAAGGGTCCAATTTCAAAGGGCTTTGGTTCATTCGACTTAGATTACAACGTGTAAATCTGCAGATCAGGAGTCTGAACGTCAGCTCTTCTAATGACTGCTTTTTACCACACTTTGCGTATAATTTAACTTTATACAAACAGCAATTGAAAGTTTTCAAATTACATAAATTTATAGATGAATAAACAAGTCGAAAATTGCATGTCAAACCTATCAAATGAGGTTCGTTCTTGCAATAATGAAGTATAAAATACATTCAGATCTAGGTGTAAGAGTTGCTGCACTCCTATGCAAAAATGTATGGATATAAAATTTATAACGATTTTATGTATTAAATTCAGTTATACAGATATGATATCAGTTATACGGATAATATTACTACTTCTTAACTGGGGCATAATCACCATAGCAACCTGAAATCAATATCTATCACGGGATATGATTGAATTATTTAAAAATGATAGGATTTGATAGATTGGAGAAAACTTTTATTAAGTTGTGACTGTATTTTCATAAATTTTGAAATGATGCGACAAAATTTTGCAACGATTTTATATATTTAATTTCAAATCATTCAGCTTCGTTGTTTTTGCGCTATTATATGTGAACAGACCGGCAAACAGATGGGTGGACTAGGTAACGACTATAGGTGCTACAATGCTGAAAAATCATGATATTTTCCCATGAACGATAATGTAATAAAATTGTTTGAAGTGTCGCAGCAAATAAACTACAAGCTTTACGCACTTTATTTTCAATAACGAACAGGGAATAGTAAATCTCAATAAAACATATCAATTACAGAATAATCCAACGATATTAAAGCAAGGTAGGAAAGACAGACAGACGATCAGATGGACAAACAAATATAATTCACAAACTAATTTTAACTTCTGGTAATGCTTTAAAAACGCATGACAGATTTAAATTTCATTTTCAAGAAATTATAAATGGAATCATACTCGAATACTTTTATACAACCCTGTATTTTACCCATTTTTTATTTACACGATACTAATTGGCTGTTATTTAATTATAATCTGAATTTAATTAAGTCTTATACACACTTAAATCTGCTGAGATCATTGTTTCAGAGATTATCATCCATAGAAGGCCTTGCATCCGATTCTTTGCGTGGTCTTGTATATTATTTTATCTACATTGTACAAAGATATTTTAGTGTACTAAATGTAGTTCAACACGAAAATGCATAATTAAAAGAAAAAATACTTTTTAGCTATTTCCGTTTATACTCAGTATCCCTTACATATACTTTAGTGTAACCCAGTATATGATTTTGAATGACACTTTGTATTTTTTTTGTATAACCCTGTATATGAATTGTAACATGTATATGTTACAGGCCAAACCCGATTTCAGGCCAAACTAGATTGGCCTAGGCCAAAATAGTTTATCCTAATATCCATCGGATAGACTAGATTTTCCTAGGTCAAACCGGTCTATCCTAACGCCCATCGGATAAACTAGTTTTTCCTAGGCCAAACCGGTCTATCCTAACGCCCATCGGATAAACTAGTTTTTCCTAGGTCAAACTAGTCTATCCTAAGGCCCATAGGACAATCTAGTTTTTCCTAGGCCAAACTAGTATGGCCTAACTCTTATAGGATAAACTAGTTTAGCCTGCTGTTTATTGGTCTGAACTAGTTTAACCTAGGCCAATTCAATTTGGCGTGATTTTATTGAATTCAATGACCGCCACAGCGCCAACATTCTAGTTTGTCCTAGACTGATCTAGTTTATCCTAAGCCAATTTAATTTTATGTGTTTTTAGCTCACAGGCGTCAAAGCCTGAGAAATAATGGGCTCGCAGGTTCTGTATGTATGAATGTACGTATGTATGTACGAATGTACGTACGTATGTACGTGCGTATATACGTAACGCGATAACTCGTGATAGAAATATCCGATTTGCTTCAAATTTTGGGTGTAGGTTCATTCTGATAAGATACTTTTCTGATTAGTTTTGATAAGAATAAAGGGGGGGGGGGGCGAACGGGAAGCTAATCTCCTACCGTTACTTTAGCGAAATGGATTTTTCATGCAGAATTATCAGTTTTCATTTAAAATTTTAGATATAACAATATTCTGACAAGGTGCCTCCGTGATTAGTTGGGGATGTTTATTGTTTAAGTGTAAAGAATAGGGCAATATAGGTACCCCCCCATTAAATTAGATAAATGGTTTTTGACGCAGAATTTACGGATTTGCTTCAAATTTTGGATTTAGGTTTTTTCTGATAAGGCGATTTCCTGAATAGTTTTAGGGGTTTAATGGTTAAGTATAAAGGGAAAAATGAACGATTACCCTCTTACCTAGAAAAAGCTAGTTTATCCTATGGATATTTAGATAAACAAGTTTGGTGTAGAAAAAACTAGTTTATCCAATTGGCATTAGTATAAAATAGTTTGGCCGAGGCTAATCTAACTTAGCTCGAAAAGGGTTTGGCCGGTAAAAACATATCTTTCACTAGAATAAGTATAAATGTGTGTCAAGAGTCATTGCTTATAACATCAATACAGAAATTTAACATGTTCACCTTAGAGACATGATGCATTGGCCATGTTGTTTGCTTATTCAAGCAAATTATTATTATTTACTTTAATATTATTTACTTATGTACAGGCAGAACTCTGTCTGTACAAAAATCAGGGCCAGATCGAGCCAGACTGAGTCTTTTTGATTCAGTCCGGCTCGATCTGACCCTACTCAATTTCTGCAAAAAATTCAGGTTTTACTTCACATACAATCAAGATTCCTTCAAAAAATACTGCTTATATACTTATTGGATAAATTTACAATGTATTTTTAAATTATGGTGTATTCGCAGAACGGAAAATACACAATAATTATATATATAAAACCCCTCCGTGTATGACGATTCCGGGGACAACCCATCCACGAGAAAAAGAAACTTATTGCAACTGCGTCCACGTTAGGCTTAACTATTCCGAGCTGTTCACAAACATTCTAATTGTTCAACTTATGAAAATATACATGTGAAAGATTTATTCATTACTCACTTTCTTTAAAACCTACAAAAACTATTTAATTATAATGTTTAAGTTCTAAATAATACAACCAGCAATTACGGAAAAAACAAACCAAACAAACAATGTAAGGAAATCAATACTGTTGCCATTCAAGAATGACAAATTCCGTGATTGAATCTTTAAAATGACTCCTTTGTAACATCATGACTCAGGAATGATCGGGCGCGTTTGGGATCTATGCGCGCCGAGCGCGCACGCTCAGGAGTCAGGTTCGTGGAGTGGATCTTACAGCGGAATAGTACTCGGTAAAAGCTCCTGAGCTTGCGCGCGAAGCGCGTGTATCGCCCGAACACGTTCATTGTTTACTCTTTATTGTTGACATTTGTTTTCGATCTTATAGAGTGTTTTCTTTTAAGTATTAGCTAAAAAATGGGCCAAAATAGGAAATTTTTTTTATACATTTTAGATATTTTTATTATTTTCTCTCAGTATTTCTCGATATTTTTTGGCATTAATTTCACAATATAATCTTTTATAATTGATTTTTTTGTCTTACTTTATTCTTTTAAAATTTATGTATTTACGATTTGTTCATTAGAAACCCTATCATCCACCAGACAGTTTTGTTATAGTTTTAAATGCAAATTTCTGTTAGAATTTTCTTTTTTTTATAGATTTTTTTCTCCATGTTTAATCGCTGTATTTTTAAAAATTGTTTAAGCCTAAAGTGGCTGATTGACCACAGTTGTATGTTGTAATTTTTTATCATCCTTTTAAAAATGCAAACACGTCATTTTGACGGGCTGTCTTCTAGTGTATTAATGATTATCTACATTCTTAGACGTTTCAATATTCAAATAGGGATTCATTAAATAATCAATGTAATTTAGAACAAAAGAAAAAAATGAGAGTTAAAAATATCATAACTTTTGAATCCGTTCATTAAAAAGTAGATTTGTGAATATATTTCTCTGTCATTCCTTAAGGCTTTTCTCAAATCCTAAAGAGCTACATCCTAACACATTTATGAACTACTTCCTTTTCAGAAATGCATAAGGTCAACTGATTCTGGTAATATGTAATCGAATGGCGTAAACCATTTTTTCATAAAAGCGATGTATCTTTGAGAAAATACTAAAGATACGTTTTGAATCGAATTTCCGGTTACAAATTCACAAAAAAAAAAAAAAAAATTGACGTCTTGACAAGAATAGCTTACATGTCGACAGGTAATTAATTTCTCAAAGATGGAAAACGCTGTTCGATTCCAAATTATGTTCAGCTCCGATCTGGCTCGAATATGCAATAATAATAATAATAATAAATGTAAGTCTGATCTCTGTTGGCACGAGTCTGCAGAAAAAAAAGCAAACACCATGTCCAATGCATCATGTCTCTAAGGTGGCCATCTTAAATTTCTGCATTGATGTTATAAGCAATGACTCTTAACACACATTTAATACTTATTCTAGTGATAAATATATGTTTTTTACCAGCCAAACCCGATTTCAAGCCAAATTAGATTAGCCTATGCCAAACTATTTTATCTTAACGCCAATTGGATAAACTAGTTTTTCCTGTGCCAAACTAGTTTATCTAAATGCCCATAGGATAAAATAGTTTTTTCTAGGAAAGAGAGTAATCCTTCATTTTTCCTTTCATACTTAACCATTAAATCCCCAAAACTATTTAGGGAATCCTCTAATCAGAAAGAACCTAAATACAAATTTGAAGCAAATCCGTAAATTCTGCGTCAAAAATCATTTATCTAAATTGTGGGGGGTAACCTACATTGCCCCTTTTTTACACTTAAAAATAAACATCAACAACTAATTATGGAGGCGCCTTGTCAGAATGATCCTATATCTAAAATCTTAAAGGAAATCTGTTAATTCTGCATGAAAAATCCATTTCTCTAAATTAATGGTGGGGTATTAGCCTCCCGTTCGCTCCCTTTTATTCTTATCCAGTGAATTTCCAAAATTAGTCAGAAAAGTACCTTATATCAATGAACGTACATCCAAAATTTGAAGCAAATCGGATATTTCTAGCAGGAGTTATCGCGTTTCGTACATACGTACTTAAATACGTACATACGTACGTAAATACGTACATACATGCGTACATACATACATACAGAACTTGCGAGTTCCATTATTTCTCAGGCTTTGACTCCTGCGAGCTAAAATCACGTAAAATTACATTGGCCAAGGATAAACTAGATCAGCCTAGGACAAACTAGAATGTTGGCGCTGTGGCGGTCATTGAATTCAATAAAATCACGCCAAATTGAATTGGCCTAGAATAAACTAGATCGGCCTAGGAGAAACTAGTTTAGACCAATAAACAGAAGGCTAAACTAGTTTATCCTATAAGAGTTAGGCCAAACTAGTTTGGCCTAGGAAAAACTAGATTGTCCTATGAGCCTTAGGATAGACTAGTTTGGCCTAGGAAAAACTATGTTAAAACTGTTGTTAGCTTTCGTTTTTTCAAAAACTAAAACAAAATCACTTCACCTTTTTTCATTCACGTATAAAAACATTTCATATTTATTTACTTAGAAGGTGTCACAAATAAAAATTAAATTAAAGAGTTGACATGTTTCGGTTCATTAATAAGAACCGTATTCATAACATATAAAATCAGTAGAAAATTAAATGACACTGGATATAAATATAATTTAAAAATCAAAACAAAACATTGCGCCCGCTATGATCGTGAATATAGCCATTTCCAACACGGCATATAAATATAATAAATTTTGACCATATATTAAATTTAAAAAGTATAAAATTAAAATTAAAAAAGTAGAAAAACTAAATGACTCTGGATATAAAGGTAATTTAAAACCCCCAAAACATAAAATATTGCGCCCTCTATGATCGTGAATAGCCAATGCCATCGCGGTTCCTCCTATTAGACTCATCCTTTAAATATTTATTAAGTAATTCTAACCACAAACTCGGAATGTCATAAGAATAAGAATCATTACAAACTCTATCCCTCCTAGAATATATCTCTATGGATTCACGGATGATTAATTTTCGGAATAAACTGGAAATGAACACTAATCTACTATCTTTAAAACAAATTTTAACCCCCCTCTTTAAAAACAATCTTGATAACGCAGTCTTATCCCTACCAAATTTTATGTCACATTCATGCTCTTTCTTTCTAACCCCAAACTTTCTACCTGTCATACCGATATAAAAATTAATATCCCCCTCTTCATTCTCATATGGAATTTCATATACCCCTGCTAGATCATCTTGTGGAACCGGATCAAAAGCTCTGTATAGAAGATGTTTTAACTTAGGAGGTGGCTTAGCAATTAATTCTATTTTAAACTTTTTTAATTTAGCTTTAAGCCTCTCAAAATTACCCTTTATATAAGGAAACGATAGTCTTTTAACCCCAATCTCTTCCCCCTTCTCACAGGCATTATCAACCAAATTACAATTAACCTGAGAATTATTTTTATCCCTATAATTTTTAACCAATTTATTAATTTTATCCTTTTTGTAACCATTCAACTTAGCAATATTAAAAATATAATTCAACTCTTCATACAAAAATTCATCAGAACAAATAATAAACGCACGATTAACCATGAACCGGAATGTAGAAAACTTATACCCAAAGGGTGAATACGCAGAAAATGGAATAATATGCTGACTAGCTATATCTTTCCTGTAAACTTTCCTTTTAAACATAGAACCCTCTCTAATAAGCCACACGTCTAAAAATGAAATAGCACGATCATTTTCCAATTCAAACGTAAATTGAATATTCCTATCCAGTTTATTAACTTCATCTACAAAAACAATGAAAGACTCAACTCCCCCCTCCCAAATTAAAAACACATCGTTAACATACCTCTTCCAAAATTTAGGAACTTTCTCGAACTTTGCGAAAATATTCTCTTCAAAAGGCCTCATTTTAAACTCAGCTAAAAAACCCGAAATAGGAGAACCCATAGGGGCACCCATGTTTTGTTTATAAATTTTACCATCAAAAACAAAATAATTACTTTGTACAATCAACTGTAATCCATCTTTTAAAGTGCATTTTATACTGTCATTATATATTTCTGCCTTGTCAATCCTCTTTTTAATATCATCACAAACTTCAAAAATGTCAATCGACGGAAAAAGTGATTTGACATCCAAACTAGCTAATAAACAGTTATGAGGAATTTCAAGTGTCCTTATGCTTTCAACAAAACTTGCAGTGGAATCCACAACATACTCTGATGGCGGCAGTAACTCTTTCAAAATAAGCACAAACGCCTTTTCCAAATAGTAAGTCGGTGCTTGGCATCTTGTAACGATGGGACGTAGAGGATACCCCTCTTTATGATCCTTTAATCTACCTATCAAACGTGGAATCACACCCTGTTTATTAATAAACAATCTAACTTTAACATTATCTGGCCAACAACCTTTTTCAATAATATCTTTCACCTTTTTGTGGATTTTATTCAAAGGAGATTTTTCAATTAAGGAACAATCCATATCAGCAATAGCTTTTTGCATAAATAAATAAGTAAATAAATATGAAATGTTTTTATACGTCTAGGAAAAACTAGTTTATCCGATGGGCGTTAGGATAGACCGGTTTCGCCTAGAAAAAACTAGTCTATCCGATGGGCGATAGGATAAACTAGTTTGGCCTAGGCCAATCTAGTTTGGCCTAAAATCGGGTTTGGCCTGTAACATATACATAAAAAGTTACATGCAAAATTTTAGTTAAAAGCTCATATAAAAACTAAAATAAACCATGAGCAGTCATCGATTATATGCAGTACTTCATCGCAGTATCGCATCAAAAATCTTTGGAGTGTCCCTGTAAATACTATGTGTTTTCTGTTATATAGAAAGTAACTTGTAGTTGTCCTCATCGACATATAGCAATTTAATAAAATGTTAAATAATTCAATATAATTAAAATACTCCCCAAACAATGTTTCCTCGTATAAGATTTTTTTTGAGAGATTTTTTAAATTTTTATCAATTTCTGGAATATTAATATATCAATGTATTCTACTTTCTGAAATATAATTATCTATGCAACATTTTTTTTCTGACATTTCTTAGACGTGTGCTGCTTTCATAAATTTATGAAATTAGAGTAATATTTTAAGTTTCATGCAATATATATATATATATATATAATATGTGTTTATATTTAAATACTTTTATAGATATAATACTTTTATAGATATAATCAATGTAACTCAGATATTACCATAACAATAAAAAAATGAAACCAGTATTTTTATACATATTTTTCGAAAAATTATTGAATTACATAATAATTATTTTTTTCTTTAAGTAAAATCAGTATATAGATTTTTGGACTTAAAATTTGCCATTCCACCCTCAACTCCCGATAAAAAGACCAAATTTTTTTTTCTATGTATTTGTCTTATTTTCTCTATCATTATATAGAGAATTCATAACATTTTTTGAAAATCTCATAATTTATTGATACACTTTTTATCATTTGGAAAATTTAATGAGATTTCCTTTTAATACGGTTTTTTATTACAAAAACCCAAGAAATTTGATTCTTTATTATTTTTTCTGTAATGTTAAAATTTACATGTAAAATTGATAGAAAACTCGTGGTATTGAAGTTATTTTGAAAAAGAATGATTTATAATATGTTTCTTTATTAAGTTTTGCTGACAGGAAAGACAGTAAAAGCGTTGTTTCAATCGCTCCATTTTACCCTTTGCAGAAGGGGGGGGAGGGGTGGTTTCAAATTTCAACTTCTGAACACAGTTCAGTTTGCACTACTTAACCACTCCCACCAATTTAGATTTCGAATTCAAAATTTATGTCTAAGTTTTAGAAAGCAGTTAATGAGATACAAAAAAAAAAAAAAAAAAAAAAAAAAAACTAGTCGTTGGGGGCCACCGTAATACTTATCCATCATGGATATGTATATGAAAATAAAACATGTGAAACTATTTATACAATGCATTGCAATTCATAAACAAAATTTAAATATTGTTAATATACATAGTAATGCTATATTAAAGAACTGCTGATGTACCAATTTCGACAAATTATATAAAACGCCAAACTACTCAAGTAGTACCGAACTGCGTAAAAGAAACAGCCTTATAACTCCAAAAATAATAATTCAATTAACTAACAATTAACTGCGTCGGATTAAGCGTCTAATTTCCAATTAAAATATACTTCTGAATTGAAATTTGAATGAAATACAGGGTCATGAAAAATCGAAGAATGTGGAAAACAAGATTACAAATATCTCGACAACTAATAATCCGATCGACTTCATTCTATATGCAAAATGTGTGTTATTTTATTGACTTTTACGTCCATTCCTTAGAACAAAAAAATTCGAAAACTTTTATATACCTTTCATCAGAACGAAGTTTTCGAGAGTCCGAAAAAAATAGTTTCGGATAATCGAGGTTGCCAATATTAAATAGGGTTCGTTCCATTCTTACATACTAACTACATACAAAATTTCAAGTTTCTATCTCAATTTTTTCGGGAGATAGAGCGTTTACAGACAGACGACAGACAGGCACAGACAGACGGACGGCAAAATTTTTTTTCTAAAATCACGTTTTTCGGAATCTCCCGTATCTAAAACGTGTAAATCCGTCAAAAAAAATTTTCGATTTTCAAAACGATTGCAAGACTTACCCTATACTACGTATGATGGGTAAGTAATAACGGTAGAAAATAGTTGCTTGTTTCTCCAAAGTCGCAGGCGCCTTCTTTAGTAATTTTTAAAACATTGTCTTTAAAATTTATTTTCAAGAAAATACTGACATGAAAATAGTTTCAGCGAAAATCGCAAACGAATTTTCCCAGTTTTTATAATCATTTGAAATTTTGAAACCAAAATTTTAATGGCGCCTATCTCCTTCGGAAGACGTTTCGAACTCTTACTTTCCCATATATAGGGATGAGATTTCCGCGTTTTTGGACACCGGTATTTTGTTAGAGAAAATATTATTTCATTTAATTTGAACATTTTTGCGAATCAGCTCAATAACATTTTGTCTAAGATAATACTGGTGTGAAAAAACGCGGAAATCTCATTCCTACATATAATATTGTTTGTTTTGATGTGTACTATCACCCTTTAAAATTTTGCCCACAAGTTTAGATTCACCCTGTATATATATATATATATATATATATATATATATATATATATATATATATATATATATATATAATTAAGATATAATAAATACATTTATGGTAAACGATAAGAAAAGCATAATTTCAACCGCTTTGTTTTACGCTTGTTTGAAAACACAGGCTATTGAATTTATTTTAAAAATATATCATTTTAAATCTCTTTCTTTATTAATGTATGGTAACAATATGCACAATAAAAACATAGTTCCAACTGCTTTATTTTATGCAAACTACTGAATTTATCTATAAAAAAACTATATATTTTTTTAATCATTTTTTAAAATTAAGGTATGGCAATAAAAAAGACAGTAAAGAATAATTTTAACTACTTTATTTTTCGCTTCATGGAAAACATGAGCTATTGAATTTATTGTAAAACTAGTCGTTGGGGGCCACCGTAATACTTACCCATCATGGATATGTATATGAAAATAAAACATATGAAAACTATTAATAAATTGCATTGCAATTCATAAACAAAATTTAAATATTGTTAATACATAGTAATGCTATATTAAAGAACTGCTGATGTACCGATTTCGACAAATTATATAAAACACCAAACTACTCAAGTAGTACCAAATTGCGTAAAAGAAACATTCTTATAACTCCAAAAATAATAACTCTATTAACTAACAATTAATTGCGTCGGATTAAGCGTCTCATTTCCAATTAAAGTATACCTCTGAATTGAAATTTGAATGAAATATAGGGTCATGAAAAATCGAAGAATGTGGGAAACAGGATTACAAATATCTCGGCAACTAATAATCCGATCGACTTCGTTCTATATGCAAAATGTGTGTTATTTTATTGCCTTTTATGTCCATTCCTTAAAATAAAAAAACTCGAAAATTTTTATATACCTTTCATCAGAACGAATTTTTCGAGAGTCCGAAAAAAATAGTTCCGGATAATCGAGGCTGCTGATATTAAATAGGGTTCGTCCCATTCTTACATACTAACTACATACAAAATTTCAAGTCACTATCTCAATTTGTTCGGGAGATAGAGCGTTTACAGACAGACAGACAGACAGACAGACGGAAAGCAAAATTTTTTTCTAAAAATATGTTTTTCGGAATCTTTACTATCTAAAACGTGTAAATCCGTCAAACAATTTTTTTCGATTTTCAAAACGATTGCAAGATTTACCCTATACTACGTATGATGGGTAAGTAAAAATTGTAATTTTTTATCTCTTTCTTTACTAAGATGTAGTAACAGTAGATACAATAAAAGCATAATTTCAACTACTTTATTTTACGCTTCATAGAAAACGAGATCTTAAAAAATTATTTTTAAAAATTATAATCTTTCTTTATCAATTTATGGTATTACAGGAAAGATAATAAAAGCATAATTCAACTGCTTCATTTTACGCTTGATTGAACACTCGAACTTCTGAGATTTTATTTAAAAATTATATAATCTTTCTTTATTAAGGTATGATAACTGGAAGGGCAACAAAAGCATAATTTTAATCGGTTAAATTTACGCTTAGTAGAAATGCGACCTTTTAAATAAATAAAAAAAAAATCATAACTTTTAATTTTAGCTCACAGACTCTCAAAGCCTGAGAGTTTATGTGCCCGTCTATTCTGTATGTATGTATCTAACGCGATAACTCATGATAAAAGAATCCGATTTAATTGAAATTTTGGATATCGTTTTATTCTGATAAGGCGCTTTTCTAATTAGTTTTGGGAGTTAATTTGATAAGTATAAGAATCGGGGGAAGGGAGCTAATGCCCCTCCCCTTAATATATATAAAAGGGTTTTTCATGCAAAATTATCAAATTTTATGAATATTTTGGTTATAGCATAAATCTCAGAAGGCTTTTCCATGATAAGTTTTGAGAATCCATTGGAGGAGTATAAGAAGGGTCGGGGGATAAACCCCAGCCCATGGTTTTTCATGCAGAATTGTCAGATTTCATCCAATTTAAGATATGGGATCATTCTGATTAAGGGTCTCTTAGATTATAATTGAGTTTTCATTGGATAAGTATAAAGGGGGGGGATCGTGGGTAAACCACCATAATTTAGGTTAAGACGTTAAGTCTGATAAGGTGTTTCCCTGATTTGTTTTGGAAATTTATTGGGTGAATATAATTTGAGGGGATGGGGATACCCAACTTCATTTAGGTTAATGTATTTTTCACGCAGAAGTTACCGATTTTCAACAAATTTTGGATTAGGTTTATTCTGATAAGGTGCTTCCCTGATTTACTTTGAAAAAAATATTGGATAAGTATAAAGGGGGGTATCGGGGTAGATAAATAGTTTTTCTTTTAAAATTAAGTGATTTGCTTCATTTTTGTATACAGGTTCATAGTGATAAGATGTTTCCCTGATTAGTTGTTGGGTTCATTTTTCAAGTATAAAGGGAGTACGGGCAATTACCTCCCCTTAAATTAGATAAATGGGTTTTTATGCAGAATTACCCGATTTGCTATAAACTTTCGATCTTGGCTCTTTCTGATAAGTCGAATCTTTGAATAGATTTGGAGGTTTCTGAAAATATAAATTTTATTAATAATATTTTTAAAAATATAGTAACAGGAAAGAAAATAAAAGCATAATTTCAATTACTTATTTTATGCTTGGTAGAAAACTGTTAGATAATGGTTTTACATTTAATTTTTCACGTTCTATTTTTCTTACTAGAATAATTGCTGGAAGGGAATTTTCAACTAATGTGTATGTATTTCTAAAGTAAACTTAATTTCACAATACATGTACTTAACAGATACAAATCTATACATCATATGAAGGGCTGCTAAAAAATGTGGAAAATTTTAGGATTTTAGATGGAAAAGGCTGAAATTGGATTTTTAAATGTGTTACACATTTCCATATAAAGAAATGAGGCGTATTATTTTAAATTTTTAAACAGACAGATTTGTTACATTATTCTGAATGTGTAGGAAAATGATTCACAATCTATGCTTGACGAATTATTTTTTCGTCTCTTCTTAAATTATGTATTTTATTTTATTTTAGGTGAAAGAAAGTTTATATGCACTTACCCTGGATGTGACGCAAAATTTATTCAAAGTGGACAGCTTCGCACCCATTACTCGGTTCATACGAAAGAGAAGCCGTACTTTTGTATGGCTGAAGGTAAGGACCTATCTTTAAAATTTTAATAGGATTTGTTTGTAGTAAGCTTTGTTAATAGTCATTTTTATTTACTCATTGATAAAAGCAACTGTATCAATACCAAGTCATTTGGAGTTAAATATCAATGCGTGGCTTTTCAATACAGATTTTACGCTAAAATTAATTGTAAATTATGCGTTGTTTATAAGAATTTATTTACGTTTAAAAGGTAACGGGTGCGATTAGATCTAAATTCAGTCGCCTAAAAGAAAACTCGATTCTCTGATGAAGAAAAAATTGTAAATTAAGGGTTTCTTCCCCACTATTTATTTTCTCAGTTGTAACTTTAATTTAACGCGAAACTTTTCATAGACGCTTCTCAAAAATACAAAAAAATAAATGAATTTCATCTAAAAATTACAAACAATCCTCTGACTTAAAGTTGCCATTTCATCAATTTAAGAAATATCCCGGTAAACGTACTGAATGTAATTTTTTCGAATTAAACATTGAATTTTTACACAAAGCCTTCTTTTTTCCTTTTTTTTCTTTCTTTCTTTCGTTTTCCTTCTTTTTTACAAAAAATTGAGAACCAAAATTGGAATTTTTTCCGCAAAAATTTTGAGATTTTTCTTCAAAAACCAGAAAAATCTCTGACAACAGGGGGATGCTCCTGTTATTTCCTGGTTGACCTTTTCGCGTTCATTCAAGAAGTTTTTTTAAACAATGCTTTTAACATTGTATTTTGAAAATGTCTTCTACCGAAAAAGCCCTTTGAAAAATGAATTTTGTTTTTTATCATAAGTTAAATATTCAAACCACGCATCTGCATGATCTTATACTAACATTAAAAAGAAAGTTCTTTTTAATTCATAAATATATGTGGTCACTGCGATCGCACATATACCCAATATAATATTTTTGTTTTTACATGCCCTGTTACTTGTTAAATATTTCTAGAGCACTGGTGTGTTTATGAAACCACTTAATTTTAATAAGCAAATGCCACTATCGCACCAGAATTTTGGTACAGAAATTTTCCATTTATTACTTATGTAAAATATAGATCCTTCTTATTTCCAAATAAATTTGTTGATAAATTCCAGTATCATTGATTCATTTTAAAATTTTACCAATGTAAGTGTTTTGCCAATGATAAGGTTAAATGCATTTAGAGCATTGAGTGAAATGAGAGCGAACAAAACGAAAATTGCAATTTATATTATTACATTCATTTACCTTTACGAACAGAAAATATTGGACTCACAAAAAATTTCGAATTCCAATTTTCAACAGATTTACATGTTTTGAGTTTCAGAGATACCGAAAAACATGTTTATACAAAATTTCTTCCTCTGAGCCTGTCTGTCATCTGTCGGTATGTGACAGACATTTTGTGAGCGCTCTATCTCAAGAATTAATGCACAGAATTTGATAAAACATTAAATTCTCTTAGTCTCTGATATAAATCGATAATGGTTGACTTTTGGTGTAAATTGCCGAAAAGGTGGCCCTGCTAAACTGCAATTTTCACATTTTCCTCAAGAAATATAGATCAAGAAGTAACGCGCGGATTTTCAATACAGTTCAGATTCAGTTACGTCTTTATATAGTTCGGTGTTGATTACTTTTTCGTACAAATTGCCCAACATTTGGCGTTCCTATGCTGCATCATTCACAATTATCACACTAACTCTATCGTAAGAACTAGCTATATATAATGCTATCGTACGTGGCACAGAAATCGCGATTATTTTTTATTGTTTAATGGCAATACCCGAAAGAAACACATCTTATTGGTTATTGTGTAAAAGCCCTTTGGCAGAATTTTGGCCAAGTCAAAATTAGGTTTCTTTATGTTTTGTTCTTTTGCTGTGCTTATGGGGTTTCAAAATATCAATTTTTTTTCTGTTCTTTTTACTTAAACAAATGAATAAAAGTCACGAATTTTTAACGCTTCAGTTTCAAATAAAAGTTATACATTATAAATGAAATAAGTAAAAAGGATTATACTATTATATTTTAAATGAAATTAATGCAATAGAAAGAATGCCACAGATACAATATTTGGCGGTTTATCGCCTGTGCCAGACTAACATGAAAATACCGAGCTGTTGATTTCTCTGCGCAGATGTCATATACGCACCACATGAGCACATTTTTTTTTCTGGCGTCAATTTGACGAAAACTTCGTTTTCAAATATCAGTTGAATATATATATTTTTAATTATTTTCTATTACTTAAAAAAGGAAATGATAATAAATGAAAAAAGTTTTGTTAGTACTTATAAAAAATTAAATCATTTAAAAAAAAAGAAAATAAAAGTAAATAAAAAGTTTAATAATAAATAAACAACAATAGCCGGGTTACTATATGAGGCATATAATTGCCATTTTGATGCAATAGCGCCAATGTGGTGCGTACATGTCGTCTATCTTTCTGTCTCTAGCAAAATCAAAATCTTCTAATTTGGCAAAAAAAAAAAAAAAAAAATTAAAATAAATTATGAATAAAAGCAATTCGATTTAATGCGTGCAATACATTTAAGGACAGAAAAAAAAACTGATCACCAAGGGCAGCTAATAGTATGGATTTTCATCAAATATCAGATTCAGTTAGTTCTTAATATAAATGTGTTTAGAAAATTTTTGGTGTAAAATTATAAACAGATGGCCCTGATATGCAGAATTGGTGCGATTTTTGTAATAACTCTGACTATCTACACTAGGGATATAGACCCTGGGGGAGTGCCCTTCGTGGGGGTCTTTCTAAGGGAACCTAACCCATATTTGCGTAAGGTTAGAAGAAAACCACGAAAACTCCGAACGGTTAGGCCGACGGCCGCGATTGGGTTCAAACCCAGCGCCTGCGTTCTACCAGTTGAGAGCTCAGAACCTCTTGGCCACTGGTGGGGTTGTAATAGCTCTGAAATGGTTATAATTTTTCAGATTTATTTAGACGTGTACATAAGTTGTTGCTGTTTAAATTTTGTCTACATGATTAACAGAGGGCGCTACTGTGCTGCATTTTTCATGAATTTTAGTTTTTAGTTGTCTTTCAAGAACTTAATGCGCTGAATTTGTTGTCTGTAGAAACCTCATGATGGGATTAGATTGTCATTTAATTTTGGTACTGTTCTAGGAAATTTTGACTTATTAAAATGTACGCAATATAAGAAAGTTTTAGGATTGGCACATCCGAATATTTTAAGAAATCATCTTGTAAAAAGAAAATACGTAAAAAAATAAAGTTTTATTCTTATATTATATAGGATTTATTTAATATTGTTTTGCATTTTGTTTTTGTTTACATCTGTTAGTATTCTATTTAGCAAAATTAAACATTTTTGTTTTAATTTTGTTTATTATTTAACTGAAATAAATATTGAATTTTTTTCTAGGATGTGGCAACAGATTTGCCCACCCTAATCGCAAATGCCCTGTACATTGCCATGAAAAACTGGGGAAAGATCAGAATGTGGAGATACGCATTCCAGAATACTTACCTGAAGATCAAAGGATCTGGTTGGAGAAGTAAGTTTTACTTTTTAACACATTCCAATATAGTTAATGACTTTAGGTTTTCTCTCTTCCACTTCATGTTCTGACTTTCGTAAATGTACTTGAAAGAAACGCTTGAGGTCCGTCCTTTAATTTTAACACATTTCAATATGTTTTAATGTTAATAATTTTCTGTCTGCCTTGTCGTGTTCTAATTTTCGTAAATATATGTGAAAGAAACGCTTGAAATCCGTCCTTATACTTTGAATGAAATAAGCACTCAAATTTGACAATAAATAAAAATAAAAATTAAATGTGTGTCCCAAATGTGTGTTCCCTTTCTGTCCCAAAATACAAATTCACGAAAATTTCATCTTCTATGGCATTTTCTTGTATTTTTAAAACTATATTAGAAGATTTAAACATTCATTTAATAAATTTTGAAAGATTTTTTTCTAGGACTATTCAATTTTGAAGGACTATTTAATTAAATTTGAATTTACAGGGATTTGGTACAAAATTTATAACTCTACTATGCCAAAATATACTCAGATCTATTATTTGTTAAAAGCCCCTCTCACTTTTCATATTGTAAAGTAAGGATATGAACAAATTTAATGTAATTATTATGTTCTTGCTATATAAACATAGAAAAGTTTCCTAATTGAAGTACTCCCTACCCCCAATATTCTTTTAATGTCAAGAAAGCTGAAAACATGTAAAGGCAAAAAAAAAAAAAAAAAAAAAAAAAAAAAAAAAAAAAAAAAAAAAAATTATCCTTTCAAAGATATTTTTGTTTTATACAATATATCCAATAATCCTTTTGGAACAAAATAAAGTAATGTATGTATAACGCATTCTAAACTAAATTAATACTAATCGATGTTTAAAAATAATTTTTACAACAAGTTATAGTAATGGTACTTTAAAGTACCATTGTGGCATGAAAGGTTAAATGGTACGCAAAGAGTTCGCAGTCTATAACTTTTTTAAATTGCAGTAAAATAAGTAATGTTTGATTTTAAATTTTTTGTTAAAATAAGAATGAATTTAACCGAAAAAATACTATTTTCTTAATGTTATTTAAATTTGATTTTTTTTAAAAAATAAATGTATTTCTTTAATTCCATAATAAATGTAACAATATAATACAGAAATCATGCTATTTTTATAACAATAACATTAATATTTTAAAATTTAGAAGTTTAAAAAGACAAAAATACTGAGATTCATTAAAAAAATAATAATTCGTAAATTACAATTCTGTAAGAGATAAAATTTTCAATAAATCGGCAAAAGAATAATCTCATATACATTTATAAATAATTTGAATTTTTGTCGTAATTGAATTATTATTAATCGAGTTATGACATTTATTGACACATTTAAAAAAAACAAAAAAAAAAGAAAAACAAAACAAAACAAAAAAAAAAAAAACTTTGAAATATATAATGGTGATTCTCAAAATACGGGACAATTTATGTCTTTCGGCATACAAAAAAAAATTTGAGAGGTTTTCTGTCATGTTTTTATATTTAGATATGTTTTTTTTTTTAAATATTATTCATTATTTGCAATCAGGAATTATTCACTTTTTAGTTAAAAACACCTTAAAAGAACAGAATAAAGATTCAAAATGTCATTAGCATGGATGTCCACAGCAGCTGTGCCTTGTGTATACTAGCATTTTTCAAGAGTTAATATGATGTTTATAAAATAAACAAATGTTATTCTTTCTTTATATTAATCAAGGAGAGGATTTATCCAATAAATTTCTTTTTAAAAATAAAATTATAGTACATAAAAAAAGAATTAAGGTTTGTCCTCCATATTCGATTTTCAAAACAAGGTCATACTAAAACAGCTGGTTCTTAATCAAAATTTTATTTTCACATATGACAATAGTTTGAAAATATAAAGTTTCTCCATGGCAAGAAGTAGTCATTTTAAACCAGCCAGAAAATAGAAGCATGTATTGTATTTTAAGAATAGAAGTTGAATATTAGGGGGTTACATCAATTGTATGTCATTAGAATGGATAATAATTTTCATGTTTATTTTATAGTTAAAATTTTTATTTTATTTATTTGCATAGAACTTTTGTGTTTTAAAAAGCCCCAGAAAGGAATATTGCTTGTGATTATATTATGGCTCATAATCTTATTTAAATTAAAATTTGTCATTAGCATGGGCAGATATCAGTGTCATTAGCATGGTTTTTCTGTCCATGCTAAAGACTCCTATGTACATAAATGTAACCAGTACTTATATTGTATCCTTTATAAAGTTTAATTTTACGTATAAATTTAGGTATTACATTTATTATCCCTAAAATATGCATTAAATCTGTAGGAAAATCACTAAGACAGCTTCTTACATTGTTAGTGACAGAATGTTGCTCATGTAACAAAGCTTGCTCTTTGGTAATGTTTTTATTCTCCTTATATGTATATATGTAAAAATGGAAACCATTTGCTGAAAAAGAAGGCTAATAAATATAGAAAAAAATATATTTCAACAGGAAGAAAATAAAAATTTCATATTATATTTATTCCATACAATTCGTTTTGTCATTAGCATGGCTCAAAAAATACAAATTATTTTTTTAAGTTAGCTTTTAAATATTTAGCTCTGCTGACTACATGAAAAGTATACCTAATACTATATTAACAACACCTATTTTTTTCAGAAATTTTGCTAACAGTAATTTTTTTAAGATTTCATTTTTGAAATCGCCCCCTATTTTGAGAATAACCCATAACTGTACAACTAAATAAACAAGACACCACTAAACGTTTATTTATTTATTTATTTAAGTTCCCTCCCCCCGTAAGAAATGTTAATATATTAAAATGTTCCAGGATCATAAAATGTGTCTTTTTTTCAACAGTAAGATTTAAAATGAAATTATAGCTGAAAGTAACTTTTTTAGCTAATATAAATATTAAGGTGTCCCTCTGGCATTTCCAGGTGTGTGCTACAGCCCATCTGCTCTTTGGTTTATAATTTTGTGATCCTCTTAATCCTCGCGAAAAAAAAGCGCTTCTTATGAAAAGAATTAGCCTGCTTTTTGTATCTGAATTTCAGAAAAAAAAAATGAACCGTCTCTCTCTTTTACATTGACAAAATTGTTTTTGCATTTAAAATAGGCTGACAGTCACCTTGAAAATCTTTAAAAATCGAAAAAGGGAAGATCGAAAGTTGATAAATAGCTTTTAAGAATCATATGCTTTTAATAATCCAAAATTACCCCCAAAAATCTAAAAACTGTCTTTTAAAATCCAAAAACATGTCCATAAAAATCAAAAATTGCATAATGTCTCCCAGGCACACTAATGCTATTCCTACTTTGAGGTTATTTTCTGACATCTGTTTTGCATTTCGATATTTGTAAAAAAAAAAAAAATAAATAAAATAAAAAATTCTTTGCTTTGGATACCGGAGAAGCATCTCGTCATCACGCCTTTTCTTTCTTTTTTGATTTTGGTTGCAATTATTTTTTATAAAGTTATTGTCATAATCAAAACCGATCTCGAAATTGAAAATGATCTTATAAAAATATCTTCACCAAAATTGAAAAAGTATTAGAAAAAAAAAAGAGCAACGTAGACAAATACATCAAATATCCAATGCAAAAGAAAAAAAATCGAAATGCAAACCAGATATGATTAATTTCCAGACTGAGCTGTAGATTATTTGCGAAAACTGTTGTAAAAGTTTTTAAAAACTTCTTTGCAAACTTTTCAAAAATTATACTTAAGCTATTGTTAGAATGTTAATTCTTATCAATGTTAATTCTTATCAATGTTATTTCTCTCATTGAGGACACTGCGTTCATTATTTTCAGAAAAGGGATAAAAAGGACATTTTGTATCATAAGAAACCAGAAAATATGTATGTTTTGTATGTATGTTTTCGTCATTTTCAATGTGGAGATAGTCCCGTATAAAAATTTTATTATAAAATACTATCATTACACTCTATATTATATTAAATACTTACAGGTTTAATTTTTGACATTTATTTATGGCGTAATTACAATAAAGTGTATCCCCCCCTCCAAACTCGCAGCAATTTTATTTGTTCAATTCCAAAGTATTTATTTCTTTACGTTAAAAAACAAGAAAAGCACCTTCGAATAAAATGTCATTATTAGAGAGAATGTTAAATGTATTAGAAAATAAATAGTCGAAAACATTCCGAGACTCCAACAAGAAGTTTTTTGCGGAAAAAAAGCTTTGTTATAACTCATATATTTCAGCAAATAAGATCCTCCAAAAATAGTAATCGTGCAACAATCGGCTGTCATTGAAGAAATATCTATTTTTTTTTTAGAAAAGTAATAATAATAATAATAATTTTAACAATAATGGTTATTATTTCGATTATTATGTTTTTTTATAATTTTTAGAATAACATTTTTCACATCAACTATAAAAATAATAAAAAATAATAATATTATTAATAGTAATTTATCATCATATCATCAATAATGGAATATGCATACAATTTATAGTTATAAATAAGAATTATAAATTAGAAATTGAATGTAATTTGAATTTGAATTGTAAATAACATAAATAATAATAATGAGGTGAATTCGTCTCCTCCTCTCCCCCACAGCTATACATCCTTCATCTTGATTGAATAACATTGCATTAAACAACAAAAAATGAACTTCAGAATAATATATTATTCAGAAAAGGAACGTTTACTGTAAAAGAAACTAAAAATAAATAAAATAAAATAATAATAAAAAAATTATTACTATAACAAAAATAATAATTTTAATAATGCAAATTTTAACAATAGTAATTATATTAATGATGACAATGTCAAATTTACGCATGAAAATGAAAGTATAAAACAAAAAACATACACATTGTATATTTATCTGATGTTAATAATTACATTTCATCCATTTAGATATAAAAAAGAGAAAAAGGTTAACAAGGCAAAGGGAAACAAGATAAAAAAGTTCGAGAGAAAGAATAGAGAAAGAGACATGTTGGAAATGGATAGAAACATCGAAACTGATGAGAATTTGGATCCCCAGGAGCAACTTCTAATGGACCAGCATGCTGAAACAGATGGTAATGTACCAGAAATTCACAGAAGTAATCAAATGAATGGGTTACTTGTACTAGCTGAAGCCTGCAACTTGGTCGAAAATCTCAATCAAGGGGAATAAATGATCAAGAAATACAGCAAGATGATCAGAAAAGAGAAAGGGATCAGTAAAGAGACAAATTGATTATAGATTTGTTGAATTTCAAAACGACCTAGAATGTTCATTGTTCATTCATGCAGTATAATTTTTTTAAACCCGCAATTATCTGCATGTATGTAATTTTCAAACAACCAATTTCGGTTCTTAACTCATTCAATAGCATTTTATACTTGAAAATGTATGCTCATGTATCATCTTAAATACAATGTATAATTATAGTAAAAAAAAGTTTAAAAAAAACAACATAAATATATAAAAGAAACATGTAATAAAAAGTATTATAAAAACATAGAATAAAAATTTTAAAATTTAAAATGTTTTGATTTCTTTTCACACGAGTAACTTCTTCATGTTGATTATACTGTACATTTTCATTTGTCTTAAAATATAATAAGTATATCAAGTATTATTGATTATTGTAAATAGAATTTTAATTATAAATATTATATATTATGCTTTTTTCTTTTTTTAGCTTTATCAAAATGCATTTCATGAGTTTACAACATGAATATAGCAACGTTTCTTAAGGCAATTATAAAAAAATGTAGGGGAGGCGGGGAGGATTGACCCACCCTGCAGTTTTCACATTTAAAAGAGTTTCAGAGTTTTGCAAATGGTTGACAACTAAAGCTATAGATACACTCAAACAAAATTTTGT
Organism: Maratus speculifer; assembly: GCA_964019185.1. Lineage (NCBI taxonomy): Eukaryota > Metazoa > Arthropoda > Arachnida > Araneae > Salticidae > Maratus > Maratus speculifer. The sequence goes on from OZ025295.1 coordinate 398,909,140, forward strand.
TTCATGAAGATAATTCTAAGCGATGTGAAAAATCAGTTGTAAAAAGTTTTAAACTTAAAAAACTTTTTTTTTTTAAATGCTACAATAGGATTCTGATAAAAAGCTCCGACTACCAAAGGAACCAAATAACCATGCAATTGACAAAGAAGCCTCTTTGACAATTGTCGGAGATCCTTCAATACTTGATATACTGAGTTTTAAGGATAACTAAAATGTGCATTTGTGCGGCAATTTTTTTTTAGTTTAAAATTATTTGCATGCATGAATTCTTCAGACGACAAACTTTGATTCTTTGTACCAAGGCTCATTTAGCAGCATATTTTATTTGAAAATACATGCTTATTTGTAATATGATTTTCTTTGAAATACACAATTATCTGCATATATGAATTTTTAAGGCGACAAACTTCGGTTCTTTGCACCAAGGATCAGTTAGTAGCACTTTATATCTAAAAATACTTATTTATGTGATGCATGAGAATCCGTTAAATCAAAGTACGCTATAGACATTCGACTGTATATAATTTGAATATGGCATTACAATTGCATTATGATATTATTTTAATCCAAAAATGCCTTCATAGATACAAATAGATCATTTCTATATCGATAAGTCATTTTTTTTCAGAAACACAGATAGAACCTCAAGTTACGATTAGTATAGGTATGTTTTACAGAAAGTATAAACGCAATTAATTTCGACAATGCATGTGTATCATTTCAGTAATTTTTTTAGCCCTTTATGAATTTTTGTCTCTTTTTAATGTGGGTAGCACTCCTAAATCCCTCCTTATTATTCCAATGGCCTCCTCTCCAATGGCTAGAAATATGAACAGAGCATGATAAAAAAATTGGACAGGGTCAATAAATGTTAAGAAGTTCCAACTAATTTTTTAGGGCCCAATGTCTTAAGAATTCTAAGCCTATCCGATTTCCGAAAAAATAGATTTGTTCGTTGTTACAACATTATTACTAGTAAAGGTAAATATTGAGGTTGGTTGGATTTGTTTATGACGCCTATCAACACGAGGCCAGTTAAGAACACGAGGGATATAAGCCCTAAGATTATGGAGTGCCCTCCATGTGGTCTTTCGAAAGAAACTTAACCTGTATTTACTCAAGGATATCCAAGGTTTGGAGAAAAACTCGAAAAACTCTGAACGATTAGGCTGACGGCCACGATTGGATTCGAATCCCGTCTATTAACTTCGAGAATAAAACCTCTCAGCTACCAGTGGAGATCGTGAAAAAAATATGACGGGGGATGCACATATATATACAGGGTGCGTAGTCTGGAAGCAAATTGTAAGCACCTTTTACCAGAATTTTTATAATGTAAAATCTGTTTTATTTAACGAAAAAGGAATCCTTTTTCAGATGTAACAACCAATACTTTAAAGAATTTCTGATACTAAAAGAATTAAAATCCTCTGAGTTTCTTGATGACTACGCACCCTGTATATAGATTTATTTCGATAAGGTAGTCACCACATCACTAGATGCAATGATTTTTCTAACTGTTTAAGAGATAAAATAGAAAATTTCTTCAGACTCGGGCATCGAAAGTGATATGGAATTAAAACAAAACAAGCCTCGAACTACAACCGAAGCATTGCATTGTTTTGAAACATTCAGAAATTATATCCATTTCTGAATCAACGAACATTGTTCAAAATCGATTATATAATATTGAAAAAAAAAATCTAGGAAACACGTCTAAGGATATGCAAACATTAATTCATCAGTATTTCATGTAACAATAAAAGAAGGAAGTCATCCGAAATATGATTTTTATACTTTTCTATTTCGTTGTTGTGTTTATTTTGTTTAATAATAATGTTTTATAGCTGATCAGCTGTGAATTAAAAATTTCCTTAAATTAATAAAAATCACGGCTTCAAGTCCAGTTACCGCGACACTCCGCTTATGAAACGACATTTTTTTCTGATCCCGAGAGTGTCGGGGTAACGAGGTTCGACTGAAAATTTTTTTTCCATTTTTCTAAGCTTCAAAATGAGAATGCTTAATTTCTTGAACTTAACATCACTTAACATTTATAACGTGCTCAGAAGATATCAATTTTAAACTGGGCATATTTTGTAACTTAATTTTAAGTAAAGTTATATAGTAAATTTCGTCTTATTTAATCGGAGCATTTTCTCAGTCCCAAATTTCTATTTTTTTTAAACTCCCGTCGAGAAAGGGTTAATGCAGCATATATTTTTAATGATTAGGTATGTATGATTATTAATTATTAACTTATCAACATTTTATCTAAAAATAAAATAGAAAAAATGGTAAATTAATATAAATTAGTTTATCTTTTTTTTTTTGATCTGGTAAATAATGTTTTACAAAGGAAAATTTCTTCATCTTTCTTTTAAATTTTAAATATAAAAATGTAACTAGATTTTTTGATATTTTTATTGCTTGTAAAATAATTTTAAACCCTTTTAATAATTTAATATTTATTTGAAATAAGAAACTTAGCTGTGCTTTTAAAATGATTATATAATTAGAAAATAAGTTTAATTAACTTATGAAGTATGTTTTCTTTTCCTTTCTACTATTAAGTTTAGAACGAATAATAATTTTAAAGAGCGATTCAAAAAGTTATTTGATGGTTCAAAAATTTGTATGTCTATTTAAAAATGAAGTAATTTTAAGTCCTTTTCGGTTATGAAGATGGAGGGGGATGGGGGCAGGAAGCAGAGGAAACAGATTGACCTTGGATTTTAAACCTTGCTCCTTGGATTTTAAAATTTAATTAAATAAAATTTCTTTTTCTTCTTTTTTCAAAAACATAATGTAAAATTTTCGAGTAACTTAAAAAGAAAAGACATAAGAAATTTTCAGTTAAGAGGAGGGAGTAAACTCATTACCATTCCCTGGATTTTGAATATTATTTAGTAATTTTTTCCCCTGTTTACAAAAACATAAAATTTATTCTTTTACAGTAGTTTAAATAAAGAAACTTAGAATTTTCCGTTAAGGTAAGAGGGTGTAGCTGAGCCATTGTCGCTCCCTCGATTTTGAAATTGAACTATTTTTTTTCTCCGATTTTTGAAAAACATACTAAAATTTAATCTGTTTATTAGTTTAAAATATAAAAGGAACTATCAATTTTCTGTTAGGGGTTCTAAGGTGGAAGAAAGCTTTTATGCACCTCCCTAAATTAGAAGAAATAATTAAATTTTCCTTTCCTTCTATTTTCAAAAGTATAAAATAAAATACATAATTTTCAAGTAATTTAGAGTACAATAAGAAGAAATTTCCCATTAATTGGCTGGTGACTGAAAGGTCTATTGCCTCTCATAGCTGTTGAAACTTAATGAATACATTTTTTCTACTATTTTAAAAAACATAGCAAAATTTATTCGATAAGAATAGTTTAAAATAAAAGAAATTTCCGTTGTGGGCAGGGAGCATATTTAGGATGGGATCCTGAATTCCCTAGATTTTTAAATGTAACTTAGTGAAATTTAATTTTTTTCTCTTGGCTTAAAATAAAAAAGGAACTAAGAACTTAAGAACTTTACTTTAGGGGTAAGGAGGCATAGATAGGTACGACCATGCATAATTTTTTTCATAGTAAAACTTGTAATTTTCGTGTAACAAAATAAAGTAGGATATAATAACTTTTTCTCTAAGGAAGTGAGTGGATAGGATAGGAAATCTCTCTTTCGATTTTGAAATATAATCGAATTTATTTTTCTCCAATTAAAGTCTGTGAATTTACCGGATAGTAACTACAGTAATATTTCTACATTATTTGCAATAGAAATCTACTTTACTTTCGAAAAATTTTTTTAGAATTATATAAAAAAAGTTTAATACTACTTGGGTATCCTGTCGACCAATTTCGCCAAATTATAGAAATTAACATAAGTTTTCGTTTAAATAATGAGAAAGAAATTAATCAGTAGAATATTAATAAAAGTAGAATTAAAAATGTCTTGATGACGTAATACACATACATATTGTGCTTAATGTCAAGTTGATGTGACATTTATCATCCATTATTGTGATTTAATCTTGTAGTTATGCGGTAGATTTTTGGTCGATGTGATGTCTACCAAAAGTTTTATAGAATTACGACCCGTCTTACTCTAAACTAGTTTAAAACTTAGAGAAATATCTGTAAAAGTTCAATAGCAATTTAGTAGAGCAGACATTTCAGTTAAACTTTTATTAAACACTTTCTCTCTTTAGATATTTCTATTAAACTTCTACAGGTATTTCTATAGATTTTAAAGTAGTTTATAGAAAAACGAGCTTTCATTCTATAGGATTCTCCAAAACTTTTTCTATAGAATTCTAAAAGTCATTTTACTGAAGGTTAGCAGCATATTGCTTAGATATAGTTGTGTTAAAGCTTCTTGGTAATTTTCTTCTGCGATAAGCATTCAATCATGGTTTTATGAAACAGAGCTTTGTTGTGCTACTTTTGTTACCGATTTCAGTCACTCCCTTTTCAGCGCTTTCTAACAAAGTTGGAAAGTACTCAAAAGACAGTCAAAAGTTTTCCATTACATTACGGCATATGGGAAAAAATCGTTTCAAATGAATTTTAACGTTTATAACATTTTCCAAAAGTTTGAACAGTGCTTATGTATTGTTTGAAAAGTGCTTATGCATTCGCTTTGTCTGTCCATCTGTCCGTCTGTCAGTCTATCCGCTTGTCCACGCTCAAACACCTGTAAATATACTAGTAGTGCCCTGAAATTTTTGGACGTTATTTAGGTTAACCCTAGCACGAACCCTATTGAAGATGAAGTTTCTAAAATGATTAGTTTATTTACAGGTAAAGTCAAAAGTTTTCCATTACATTACAGACTATGGGGAAAATAGTTTCGAATGAATTTTAACGTTTATAACTCTTTCCAAAAGTTTGAAAAGTGCTCATGTATTGTTTGAAAAGTGCTTATGCATTCGCTTTGACTGTCCGTCTGTCTGTATTTATGTCTATCCGTCTGTTGGCGCTCTAACTCCTGTAAATAAATTCAAATTGCCCTGAAATTTTTGTATATTATTGACTTTTATCTTCGCACGAACCCTATTGAAAATGAAGTTTCTACCATGATTAGTTTATTTGCAGGGAAAGTCAAAAATTTTCCATTACATTATTTCCTAAGGGGAAAAATCGTTTCAAAGGAATTTTAAAGATGTTACATCCTGTAAAACATATTAAAATTTACCTACATTTAAGAGGTGCACTAAAATATTCAGTCCATAAAATATACGGTGAAAAAATATATGTATTATTCATTTACAGGGCCACACAAAATAATTCCATTGGATAATGGCGAAGGGAGAAGTAGTGTGCGACATTTTTTAAAATATATTAAACTATCTAATGTATAACACAATTGATATATGTCACTGAGGCTTAATATAAATTATACGATACTGTCTCGCATAATATGAAGTACATTGCATTTACAGGAACACACAAAATATTCCAAATAGTACATTCCTTCCGACGGACTGTACATGTTTTCGATGATGGCTGATAGATGGATGTAATACATTTTAATTATGATATACGCATTTAACTTTCACTAAATCTTTGTACATTATAAGGGTGTGTATAAAAGTTATACTTGATATACAGGGCTACCCAAAAGTGCTCGCCAACGTTACTGAGTATGAGCGTAAATTGCTTAAAGGTGGTTCTTAAATAAGGTATGCATTTTTACGCTGAACTGCATTCAATTTACAAAGAAATGTTTGCAGAATATAGATAAAATGATATACAGGGCCACGCAAAGAATTGTGTTTTTTTTTACATGGACACCTATGAATGATAATTTATAACAATGTGATTTCAGTTGTTTTAAGAGTCTTTTCGTTTAAAAGGAATTTTAGCTTCTTAGTGACGTGTAATAAAGATACAACAGGGCTGAACTAAAGTTTTCAAGTATGTTTACCATTTATTAGTACAAATTGCTCAAAAAGAAATTTCAGACTTTTTTCTTGCTAAACCAAATTTTCCCATTATATGATATGTATATCAACTGGCAGATCAAATATTGGAAAAATATTGGTTAAAAATAATTGATTCAAAATATTGGAATACATATTTGGCTATATACCCTTATTTCCCTAATTAACAAAGTTTTATTAAGTATATCATGAAGTGTTGGAAAGTGCTTCACAATCTATGATTAACGCATGATTTTTCTTACTTGTTTTATTTTGATAAATATGAATGTCACGAATGTCATATTAATTGTCACTTAAAAGTATTGTATGGAACGATTACATATACAAACACTAAGTATATTATTTAATAGATGAAATTGCTATTTCACACCTTAAGGCCCCACCAGTGGCCGAGAGGTTCCGACCTCCAAACTGGTAGACGGTAGGTGCTGGGTTCGTACCCAATCGCGACCGTCGGCTTAACCGTTCGGAGTTTTCCGTGGTTTCTTCAAACCTTGGATTTCCTTGCGTAAATACGGGTTAGGTTCCCTTAGAAAGACCCCCAGGGAGGACACTCCACCCCTCAGGGCCTGTATCGCAAGTGTAGATAATTGGCCGACATAAATACAAACAAGCAAATCACACCTTAAGGTATTAGTGTCGCTTTTAAATTGAGATTTATTAATGTGTCTACCTTAAAGTCGACAATAAATTTCACAATCTCAGAATAAAAAATAAAAAATAAGAAATCGTTTAAGAGATTAATGCATCAATCTTTAAATAAAATTCTCATGGATTAAATTTACATTAAAGAATTTTTCTGTGAAATAGGAGATTTCGTTTCTTTTACAGACATACTTGAAAAAAAATCTACGTATAGGTATATGTATCATTTTATATTTGTAAGCGAAAAAAAAATTGTCTTACATTTAGCTTTTAGCAGTAAGTGCACTAAAGTATATTTTTTTATTATTGAGACATTAACTAGACTAGAAATAATGGTACAGTAAGCAAGGGTAATATAAAAGAGTTATTGGTGAATAGAAGCAGCATTATATATTTGCTTATTTTAGATTATAGTATATCCCTAAAAATACAAATAACTGTATAAACATCGCTTAACCCTTTATCTACCGATTAATGGTACTTATTAGCACCATTAAAATAACATATCATAAAATTCTTTTTATTCATCAGCTAGTTAGAATGAGTTATAGATGCAAGACTTTATCTTGTTCCAAAAGCATTTTTCGTTACGCAGAATAAAACTATTTTTAAAAAGATGATTTTTTTTTTTTTGCCTTTGCATCTTTTCAGCTTTCTTGGCGGTGAGGGAGGGGAAGGGGGATTTTTCAGTGCGGAAATACTTCTATATTTACAGTGGCGGTCAAAAGTTTCCGGCCAGATAGTTTCTTTGATTTATTTACCAGATGGCTTTAGCAAAGAAGAAGCACAATTGCTTCAAAACTTAGGAGTATGTGATTGACCTATGACCACGTGATTATTTTGATTGGATACTGAAGACACTTCATGCAAAGGGGTAAAACTCGAAGTTCGCGTGTGCAAAAGTTTCCGGCCACTCATCATTCCTTAGTTTTTTTCTATCGGTAAATTGCTTTTTGATCGTGTTTGTGAAAAAATCAATGTGAATAGCATAATTTAAATTCAAAATTGAAAAGTTCAACAATTATTGCTCGTAAATGAGTGATTAGTTTGTCGCTAAAGGGGCAATCTTCTCGAGGTATTGCGGCAAAGTTATCGATCAGTAAAATCGAATGTAAATGATATTTTAAAATTATATAAAGATGGCTATGTCCTTCAGGACTTTTTGAGGTCCGAGAGACCCCGAAAAATGACTACTCTTGTAAACAGAACTAGAAAAGCAAATGATGAACCGTATAAAAATTCCATTGCAATATACTGCGATTTACGGAATGAAAATACTGCTGAAATAAGTCAGACTAAGGTGTCAAGATACTGACGAGGTACAGAACTTTATGGTAGAGTTGGTGTTCAGAAAATTCCAGGGGTAAAAAAAATGCAAACATACCCGACTGGCGTTTTAAAGGAACACAAAGTCTGACCAAGAGAAAACTGGAAAAAAATTCTATTTTTCCATCAATCGAATTCGAAACAGTTTTGGAAGTGATGGCATACACAACGTCCGATGGCATAACAACAAAAGATATGATTCGATCTATGTTATTCCTACAATGAAGCATGGCGGAGGACACGTTATGTCGTGGGGAGTATTTTCTTCAAAAAATTTCAAGTATTTTCTTCGGTCCGTTATTTGAAATCCACAGCCCGGTGACTAATGCAATGTATAAGGATATCTTGCAAGACTATTTTCTGCCTTATTAGATAAAAAAATTTGGTCGCAAATATTTTTCTTAACATGATAACGATATAAATAATGTATGCAAACTTCGATAGGCAATGGTTTTCGCACAAAAAATTTCGTTTTTGAAATGATCAGCCCAAGCGCCCAAAATGAATCCAATAGAACATCTTTGAAATGAAGTTCACAAAAGTCTGCCGAACTATAAATATTCCAACTCAGCCAAAATTTCAAGAAATGTGGGGAAAACGTACCATAGACGATCTTTAACCGTTGATTGTATGAATATCACGTTGCTGCTATTGCTAAAGCTAATAAAATAGTAATACGATAAAATACTAATTGTAAATGTTGTTGATAACTGTAATTTTCTATTACTATACCACTTTTTTACAAACTTGTGAAGGTGGCCGGAAACTTTTTAGAACATGCGTTTTCCTTTATGTCAGTTAAATTTTAACTATGTCAGTTAAATTTATCAATATTTACATGTTCTTCTATAAGTAAGTTCCTAACTATTATGTCAATAAAATGTATAAATATCTCTTTAAGATTCCTCTTCATACGGGTATATTTACAAACTAACTGAAAAATTTTTGCTGGCCGGAAACTTTTGACCGCCACTGTATATTGCAAGAACATCATATTTGTACATTTTATCATTCAACAAAATAATAAGAAAATAATTAAATATATAAGATTTTTAAAAATTACACTAAATTAATCCTTCTAAATCATTCAAATATTTATTAAATGATTATGTAAATCTTTCAATTTAGTTTAAACAATTTGCGTAAAATGCAAAATGTAAAATTTCCATGAATTCAGAATTCGGTAGTTAAAGGGTTAAAATATATCAAGTTTACCTCATAATTCTCGCGCCCGTGATATTCACGGGCTACAAGTTTTAAGGCTTTTATTCAGAATTCTCTGATTCCCATCAATTTTACAAAATAGTGAAATTAGTTTCATTCTCGCATCATTTTTGTTGCCATTAACCCTTTAACGATCATAGCATTTTCATTTCTAAGATGTCGAAATAAATGATTAACACCGGTAATTAAGAACAGATATATTTCTAAATAAGAAAACGTCATTTTTCACATACAAAATAAAAGGGATATTTTTAGATAAAAATACCGGTGTCAGTGTTGCGTATCGGAATTAAAATTTTGTGGTTTCGTGGCGAAACCAATGTACGTTAAAGGGTTGAACAGAATTTTTTGATTCCCACCAGTTTTATAAAATAGTGTCATTGGTTTTATTCTGGTATTATTTTACTTGTCATTAAATAAGATAAATATTTTTTTTTAATTGATGGTAATAATGAATTTGAATTTTTAAACCGTAAGTTGATGCGACCAATAAGGGGTTAAGAATAACTTATCTTTTCAATATAAGATACTTCAGATACTAAGTGTAGATTTATGACATCCTATAGATGAAAGGATCTTGTTAAAGACGCAATTGTATTGAAAATACTCGAGATAAACTCAGAAAGGTAGAAATACATTTTTATTGGAAGACTTGAAAAAAACTTTGATATTTCATTCTTGGAGAAAGGATATCTTTTTATTAGGAATTAAACCCAATGCTATCTTCTCTGAATTCTCAAACCGTATTTTATCTGCTAACTATGCATTCACGTTTTAATAATGCTTCTCGGATAAAAATATATTTGCAATAGATCTGAACTTTTCTTCTGGAAGCAATTATTTAAAATCGCATCACATGTTACATTTCAGATTGTAAAGAAACGCATTATTAAAGTAGGAAGGGAATTTTAAGCATGAAGATTAAACTATATTACAAAATGTAATGTAACAAAAGTAAATCTTTAGACAACACAAAACCCTCTCCAAATAAGAAAGATTGAAATCGGAATTAATCATGATGAAGACTTTTACAATATTTTTTATAGAATGAGCAGATGTTCCGTACGATGATATTTAAATTGAAGTTTATGGCGAAAATATTTCACTTTGTGTAGAATTCGAATATAGCTTTCAGAAGCAGTATTTGCTTAAGATACTGTGATAGCATATTAAAATAAGTTTAGAGTTTCATACAGTCCTTTACCCTGTTCCCCCAAATGGTTAATAATTAGAAAAAGAAATAAGAAAATATATACATGTATACATACAGTCCTTTTCCCTTTTCCCCCTAATAGTTAATAATAAGAAAAGAAATAATAAAGTATATACATATATCAGGGTTCGCACAGATCTACCACTAAATTTTAAGAATATTTTCAAAGTGTTTCACAGCAGAAAAATATCGTTAAATCGGTGAATGAAGGTGAAGGTTGGGAATGTTGTGGTTTAAGAGTTAAATGTAAATTTTCTTTATTTTAATAGTGGTGCCAGCGTACTTGGAAATTCCAAGGAGTGTGCGAACCTTGCATATATACATTACGGTGGAGCTTAAAAACCATGATTTTTTTTTATATTTTTTATTTTTACAAGTCTCACCCTTTTATTTAGTTCCTTTTGATACAAAAATATTACATAAAAAATTTGAGCAATAAATTTTAATATTTAAAGGTAGCCCAATTGACTCGAAATTTATAAAAATGGAAAAAATTAAGAATATTAACTATACATATTACAAATGCGTATTTCCATTTTTTAATGTTTTAATTATAGCATTTTACTTAATTTACTATACAACTTTTTAACTTTTTATTTTAAAAATTTAATTATTAATTTTAATTAAAATTTTATTTTCTTTGTATAGGTTGGGATAGTCTTTTTCTTGCTATTTGGGTACACTTTATGGTGATATTCAATAATTTATAGCAAAAATGTAGTTGTGTTTCATTATGCGTTCTAAATTCCCTTTATTCCTGAATAAGTAAAAAGCACGTTCCTCGTGGACATTTATCACTTGTGGAGATTTTATAATATCTTGAACCTGTTAATAATTCTCCAGTCTCCCACAAGACAGGAGCAACTACAAGGTATACAACTGTAAATCCCAACAATTGAAACAATATCACTGACTTCGCAGTGACAAAATATTCCAACTTTTGATTCTTGAATGAATAAAAAGCAACATTATCTGGCTTGGAATAATTTTGAGCTGGTTTTTTTAGAATTGGCTTCATTCTGTAAGCAATAACCATATAACTTTTGGTTGGTAAATTTAGAGATTTCTCAAAAAAAGGTAAATAAATAATTCATTCTGTCAAATAGTGAAAGTTATTAAGGGAGATCCGTACCCCATTTTCGGCCAAAAATCATCAAAAGTTCAAAAAATTTTTATTTCAGAAAACGATAAAATACATATTTGCGAATATCCATGCAAAATTTCAGAACTCGGGGACACTTGGAACAGGTAGAAAATGAGCTTTTTAAATTGTACTCACTATAGAGTTTAAAGGACTAGCGGCCATTTAAAACGTGTTTTCCTGAAAATGACTTTTTTCATATTTTGCCTAAGTTCAAAATACTAAGGCTCAGTGGTAAAATGATTTAGAAACGAAGTATTTATGTTTTTAGAATCTTAAAAAAAATTTGCAAAAAAAGTAAGGAGAGATATTTTTTTAACTATTTCTGAAAATTTTACATAAATTGGTAAACATGGAAATTATAACGAATTTAAGGAAATTTACCATGCGTATTTTTATTTATTTTTTTAGCTGATTAAAATAGAAATTTAAAAATATCTTTCCTTAGTTCTTTTCTATATACTATAACACTATTTAAGAAATTTTAGTAATACCAAAATATTGAAAATTGAATGAGGAGTGATAATTTTAAAAAGTGTATTTTTTGACAAAAAATATCATAAAAATCCCCATAAAAAAATGTACTTTTTAATAAAAAGTTATTTTTTTTTTTTGTTAATTATTCCTTACAAAAAGATTCTTAAGTAGTACACCAAAATTCATTACTTTAAAATGAATAATGAAAATTTTGGGGTTTTTTTTACGGGTCTCCCTTAACAAATTAATCGATGTGGATTTGGGAATAGCTGAGTGTCTGACAGAATCAATAAAAATAATCAGAATTTCTAAAAATTCTTTATAATCACTTCTTAGTTTTGTTTCTCTTTGTCTTTCTAGACACTTCTTTGCATAGTTGATCATCTCTTGCAATCTAGTTAAATTTGCGACATAAAAAAAAAAAAAAAAAAAAAAAAAAATCTTGTTTGTATTCATATATCTCATAAACTCCTAAAGCACTGATTTATCAATTCCATAATGTGATGTCTGCAAGCATGTGACGAATGTCCTTTTTTTTTAAACTTTTGTTCTGTAACAACATATACAGCAGAATTATAATCAGTGTTTCAGCTGGTAATGTCGAAGCACATTGCTCAAATATTATCTGCTATTGCCCAGTTTTGGATGGTTTCAACGATAGCTTCTGCCTGAGCTTTTAAACTTTTGTTTTTAAATACCGTATTTACTCGTGTATAGGGCACACGCGTGTATAAGGCGCACCCCTAATTTACAAGTAAAAATTGCGATTTCTTAAAATTTCGTGTGTAAGGCGCACCATAAATTTGATACACTAATGAAGAATGACAAATGAATTTCAGTAAAAAAAAAAAAAGTTGAAACAAACATTACATCAGACCAGAAAACAAGACAAAAATGCATTTTTAGACTTCGGGATGTAAGAGAATGACGGGAAATAGGAATGAGTGACGGTAAAGAGAATTGCTAATTAGCGTTTAGATAATGTCATTAGCTCTGTTGTATAAAAAACTGCAAGGAATGCCTGCAAGGAATCTTGTCGGCATATTCAGTAAATATGCATTAATACTTTAATTAAATGACATTTTCCGAGTTTTAATATCTTCTTTGAATAATTTCTTGTTTCATTTCGTACGTATATCGTTTGACTGCATCCAACAGTAAAAAAATATTCCATGTATAAGGCGCACTTAGGAGTTTTACCCTAATTTTTTGGAAAAAAGTGCGCCTTATACACGAGTAAATACAGTATGAGACTTTTGTTTTTAAATATATTTTTAAAGATGGAATTTGTATTCTGTGACATACCATACGAGTACGTATCAATTTATCATTGCCTATACATTAAAAACTTCCCCCTCATTGAGTTACCTCTAAATATTGTTCAAATGTATTGATATTTTGCCAGATTTATTTTTTCATAAAAAAGAACAAATTTAGAGGGTAAGAAGATTACATTTTGAAACTTCAAAAACAAGCTCACCCTAATATACATACACATATAGACGCAGTAATACGTATGAGATTGGCCACTCTTTTTAAATCGCCACAAGGGGGCTTAGAAACATGGGTCCACTAAAATTGCATTCGGAACGCCACGGAAAAACGTAAGCGACTGACACTCGGCGTGTGTTGAAGCTGACTTCTGCCTGTATGGTGATTTCATTGCGACGAGCAATCGCTTCAAAAAAAGGGTCTCATTCTTTTTTATATATACCCTGTAGAGCAGTTAAAATTTACAGCAACAGAAATTAATAACAAGATTAATTAAACAAAAATTAATAACACATTAGACAAGCTGAAATACTCAGTAATTATGTTATTTAAAATCAATTTAAGAATTTGAAATGTGTGCAAAATGACCTAAAACATAGAGTATATAATATTATTGAAAAAGAATATGTTTTATAATAAAAGATCAATACTAACCTGATAGAATCATACAATACTTTTGAATCCTTTGTTTCCTATACAGGCAAACAAATAAAAGCTACTGATACACTCAATTTTTACATGAGTCTTACGTTTGTGGATTCTGCTGGAAAAGGAATAAACTTTTGTGTCATTTTGAAAGTTGAAATATCTCTTTGAAATTGGTCTTCCGTAAGAAATATTCGGGCATTTTAAAATGAATTTTATCTACCTCTCGCACACTCCCTGCGGCTAGGGATGTCGACATTTATTAAGGTCGTTTTGTTTGGGCAAATTTCATTCAGAAAAATCAAATTTTAAGACTCGAATATTTTCGTTTGCGTTTGCAGGACAGCCACAGGCGTTTATTTTTTAAATCTTCTTCGCACCATTTTTTAAGCAGAAATATTTATATATATTTTGGTAACATTTGCAGGAGAAATGTACTACGAAATTTATTCTGTATTAATTTTGAGTGTGAACAGGATACAAAAAAAAAGTAGTCGTCTGTGGCAGCCCTGTGTTTGTTGCTCTAAATTTATTCTAGAGCCAGTGTTGCCAGACGGGCTACTTTTTTAAAATCCAGATTCTAGATTGGCACCACTTTTTACAAATGATTAAATGTGCCTTATTTAATGGCATGATAATTAAGGCCAAAAGAAAAGGTAAATTATTACCGTTTCAAAAGAGTGGTGCCAATCTTAATTTTGAAAATGTAGCCAACAGTAGTAGCAACAATGTCTAGAGCTATCCTGAAATTTAATTTCAGTTTCAAGTCGGGAAAAGAGTTTTCTTATTTAGCCTTTTGATTACAGACTAGACTGACAACTATTTTCTTATTCATTCGCACCACAATTTGAAAAAAAAATTTCATTGTAGTAGATTGCTCGTGAAATTATCCTGGTACATAAATCTATAACAGAGATTTATTTCGGAAAGTGATGCGGACAGAATATAGAATAGTCGCTGGAACGACATATGTCCAAGCCCCGTAATCGAAAAGTTAAAAGAAAAAGTTTTTTTTTCTTTGAAAATAAAAGTGACTGCACATTTTTTCTGAAAAGAAGAGGACTTATCTTGTAAAATGCAATATTTAATGCATTTCAAAGAAGAATCCTCCTTTTTACTTATTCATCATAAGTAATATAAAGTAAATATTTCAGTCGTTTTGAAAATCGATTTTTTTTAAATATATTTATACGCTTCAGACACCGGAGATTCAGGAAAACATGCTTTAGAAAAAAAATACTGTCTGTCTGTGTGACTGTAAATGGTTTTTCCCCCCAAAAATTGAGATAGAGACGTGAAAATTGATGTGTACTTAGTATGTAATAATAGAAAGAAAGATTTTTAATAAAAACAGGCGAAAAAAAATAACGTAAGACTAAAGTCCACTTTCAAAGAAATCGTAACTAGAAAAGTAAAAAGAATGAATCAGAAATTTCATTTTAATCCTATAAAGTGGATGGTTTTATTTCAACAATGATAAGAATTTTTATTTTTGTAGTAAAAGAAAAACATAAATGAAATGAAAGTTTTGAATAGTTTTAAAAAGATTATTTTGGATTTACTTTGTTACATGTTTTTCATTACATGTATTAAAATTTAATTTTATTTTAATTAAAGATTAAGAATTTAATATTTATTTTCATTATATTTATATTTATTGTCATTATCATCATTTATATTTATTGTCTTATATTTGTGTTTGGTATGAACCCTGAGCATTTCTTAATTTCTAATAAGAATAAAATGCAATTTGTTATTTTGTCAGTGATACTGTTGCCATTTGACCCATGACCAAATGTTTCATTATTTAATTAAAAAATATTTTGAATTATACAAGCACAAAATAGTTATAAATCTTTTGTTTTTAAGGGAAGCGTAAGCTCAAGTTTTGAACATAGAACCAGTATACCAATGGCAAATCCCTGATGAGACAGGACTCGAAACTTGCGTGGTTTTTAAATTAAAATTCGGGTTCGGACGTTTTTGAAACCAAGATGACATTTCGAATTATTTTCATATAATTAAAAGGGGGGAAACTGTCACAAACAGTTTGAAAAATTAAAAATGGACTCTAAGTTTTTTTTATAATGAATGCTTTACAATCTTCTAAAAGTTAGTTTGAAAGGGAATGATAATGTTTATTGTGGAATATATAAACTTCATTATTTCGTAAATTTAGTTTGAAATATCTAATTAATAAATATTGAAAAATCTAATCTTTTGAAATATCTAATTCTTTTAGATTAATTTTTTTTTATTTCAGTTTTTCATGTTATAGAGGTAGGTGCATTTGACATCTACTAACATTTTAAAAATTCGCTATTTTATGTAAGAGCTTAAAATATAGTACTACATAAATTTAGTCATAAGTAAATCCGAAGGGCTTTAAGAAATTAGATCGAATCATAAAAAAAATAATTTTACTTTGAAGGAAGTAAAGACATGTTACAAAAAAATATTCTTTCTTACATGAAAGTGAAAAGAATATGAAACGATAAAATATCCTTTTTTCTTCTACTTTAGTGAATATTATCAAAAATTGAACACCATGTTTAAAAACATTTATAATTTTTACAAATATAAAAACTCCATTTCATACTAGCCCTATGAATAAATCAAATAAATACATTAAACTTCAAATTCTTGAAATATATTCAGTACGAAATTTCAAAAATTACAACGACTACTCGAAAAAAAAAATACTGAAAATTTCCGCATAACACTGAAAAAAAAATGCGCATGTTAATTCATTATTATTACCCTTCCTTCCCCTCGTTCGCATTGTTATGTTTTTATAAAATACTTTTTTCGTTATTATTGACACTATGCAAAAGTCCTTTGTTGTCCCTGTATTTATCTTGTTGACTCCTAATGTAATGGAAAGAACATGCTAAGAACAGTTTTTTGTTATTTTATTTAGTAAATTTTAAATAAAGTGAAATTTATTATTGTACTTTTCAACTGTACATTAAGAAATTCGGAAATTCTAGAACGTTTTCTACTATGGAAAATAGAGTTGACCGATTTATTGTTAGATCCCATTGATGGGCGGTGGTACATATTATATCGCACTTAATTATAATCACGTTCTGCACCAGAAACGCTTCATTAATTTTTCTTTTGTATATTTAGTGTGTGTGAGGGGGGGGGGAAACGTTAGAAAAATTACTTTTTCTTAACTAAAAACGAAAATTTTCAAAATTTCCTGTATAAATTCAAAATTACGGAACCGCAAATTACTATCCCCCGAAGGGTTAAAATAAGTTAAAATAATTAAGTTCTCTTTATAAAATATTCACAATATGGGATAAGCAAATGAAGAAAATCATGGGTTGTTACAAAATTTTCTACGAGAAAGACAGACGAGAGGACATCTAGAAAACAGAAATTCTTCATTTGATCAAATGTCAAGCTGGTTAGCCTATATTATATACGATTTCTACACAATTCCATTTTATGTACTGAAAAATATAAAAATCTTTATTTTAAATAACACCGGAAAAAGTATGGTATAAATCTGAAAAATTATAAGTATTTGATGGAAATACGCTAAAATTTTTGATGATCTGTTCTTCGTTCTTGAAATCTTGCTGTCTTTGATGGCAGCAAGTAAAATAAAGAAAAGTTTACATTCTAAAATTTGATACCCTTGGTAATGAGTCGTCAATGTTCATACTCATAAAGAGTCATTTTATTGATGAATGTTTTTTTTAACGTTGCTGGTGTGTCTTCAGCACCCACTCCTATCCAATGATTGACAGAAGAATGCCCATTCTTCTGTTGTACATTCTTAAAAATAATTATTTAATCGTTTCCGGCACACTGTGCCCGGTCTGGGATACCTAATTTTAAGTCCAAACTTGCAAACGACACCAGTAATGTTTTGGTAAAATTTTGCTTTGATAATAAAAGCTTAAATTAAGGAATTCAAAATATTTTAAAAATTCGTTTGTGAATTCCGATGTCAATCGATAATTTCTCATTTTAGTACAGATTTTGCCCGTTGGTTAACCCATGATAAAAAAGATAGAATTCAAATATTAATGTTATAATGACGCGTAACAACTCGCGGTACACAGCAGATTATAATTCTTTCGGATTCCTGGTAAACTTCTACTTCTGCTGAAAATTTGAGTCAAATTTTATAAAAATAACTCACACAAGAATGTTGATTTAAATCAGTTTAGCGTTATTTCACGTTTTTTTTTCTTTGCATCTTTTAAAGTTATTTCATAATCAAATTTCTGGTTTAAACTGAAACATATTTCTTTAATAGCCGTCAAAAGGACGGCTCAGAGCTATTTAATTGTTTAATATTTTTGAAAAAAAAAAAAACTTTCAAATGATGATTATTTTTTTCATCTTTTACAGCATTTTTATTCTTTTTTGTCATTGTTTTATCCAAACCGAAATTTTTGCCTAAATGAATCAGAAATATGTTCGGATTAAAAAATGCAAAATTTACAAAAAATATATAGTGGTGAGAATAATAAGTTATGATTGGAATATGGATGCCCGTGCATGGTACGGGCAAATCATGATTGGCAAAAACACGTTGTATGGCAAATCAGGGAAGCGGAAAATATTATTTTCTGATGATTCCAAAGACAAAGATTATTTTTCGTATCCATGGATTATTCCAAAAACATTACTCTATGTTTTCTAAAGTCATTGTGCTTTAACGCCTTAACGCGCAGTGTTGCCGGGTCGGCAGCACCTAAAGTTCCCCCTGTTTAGAGACGCAAAAACTCCGTGAATATTTCAAAAACTACTCAAATGGCTACTTTAAATCTTTCTTATGAGTTCTAGATGGCAACAGAGATCAAACTCTACTGTTTTTAAATAATAGGTAAAATGTTTTACTGTAATACGCGCTTCACGGCAATGCTCTTCTCCCTGCGCATATCAATGCTTTACTTATGGGAGTTTACCACTTCGGCAATAGCTGTATAATTAAAATGGTTAGTGCAATCTTTACAAAACAATACCTGTGTACTCCTCTAGGCCTAAATAGATAGCCTAATTTTTTTTTCTTTAAATTCCAACTTTAAAGAGTAGTGCGCCGGAAAGGGTTAAGAAAATGGATCTCCCATAAATCTGTTAGATCCCTTGCTATCTTGAGAAAATTACTTATCAAGTATATCGTTCAAAGTTTATGAAAAAAATAGCGGCCTTCGCCCGCTAGGCTGGTCTTTTTTTAAAGAAAACTTTGAGAGCAAATTAAAACACGCCCCAAGCAATATTTCCCCGTTCACCATAATGCAATCTTATACTTTTGAGTAGCCTGTAAAATAATAATAAATATTCTTTGTATCATAAATTGTACAGAATGCTTATTTTAGTATCTACTTCATAGATTCATGTTAATTCTATTATATTCGAAAGAATGTACCATCATTAAAATATACTTGAAACTGTTTTTTCCTATCGACCGTAATGTGTTAGAATACTTTTCATTGTCGGTATTGTTAAACTATATATCCGATTTTCATAAATTTTTAATTGACTAGACAAAATTATGCAACAATTATATATTTTAAATCTCAATCGAATTCGTTGGATAATTTTTGCTCTATTATATGTGGACAGATAGACAGATGGACGGACAGACTGAACGATGACTATAACTATGTGTAATCTTGCACAACGTATATTAATTTCATAAAATATTAAATAGATACTATTAAAATGCGTACCAAACAATGTCTCAATATATAATTATGCAATGGAATATTTTTGTGTGGCCCTGTAAATCAATAACAAACATTATTTGCACCACAGATTGTACAGAATGGATATTATAGTATATACTTCATAGATGCATGTCAACTTTATTATGTTTGAAAGAGTGTAAGACCTTTAAAATGCACTTGAAACTTTTTTTTTTTTTACATTGACCGTAATGTATCGGAATCCTTTTGATTGTCCCTGTAATTAAACTCTGCATCCAAATTTAATAAAATTTGAAATGACTCGACAAAATTATGTAATTATATATTTTAATTTTTTAAGCCATTCTGTTGGATAGCTTTTGAGTTGTAATATATGCGGACAGACAGACAAATGGGCAACTCGGGATCCCGGGATTTTGTTCCCTTCAATTCAAAACAAACGCGACGTTTCTCCATTTCCGGGATCGGAGGAGATAGCGTCACATACATACATACATACGGTCGGATTTTAAAAGTGTAGATGGTTAGAAGAGAATACTGTAATCGAATTTTTTTCGACTTCCTGTTTTCGACGGATTTACACATTTCAGGGATCAGAGATTCCAAAAAAATGTTTTTTACAAAATGTCTGTCTGTCCGTGTGTTTAAATTGTGTGATCGTATGACGCCTTTCTACCATCATAAAGTGTATGATGGACAAGATGGTGTGATGGACAAGTGTATGATGCATAGAAATGAACTGAATTTTTTTTGCGAATATTTTTGGCTGTGGCAAGCAGGTCCTCTTTCAATTTTGAAATATTCCGCTGGAAGAAGGCGCTGCAATACTGATTTTAGTGCAATTTTAATATTGTACCGGCTAAAAATGTATGAAGTTACGCATCGAATTGAACCAATGTACTGTGTTAGTGTATGGCTATGGCTAGTTGGTTCTACCTTAATTTGAAAAAAGAATCCGCCGGAAGGGGTCGCTGCAATAGCGATTTTTGTGCAATTTTCACTATTGTACTGACTAAAATTGTGTGAAGTTATGCATCGAATTGAACCAAATTTTTACTTTCTTCTATCTTCAATAAAAGAAAGTATTGCAATCAAAAAATTTTTCGATGTATTTACACGTTTTAGGGGTCGGAGTTTCCAAAAACAATATTTTTACAAAATGTCTGTCTGTCCGTGTGTATGTCTGTGTTTGGGCTTGCGTATGAGTGCGTGCGTGTGTATTTGCTGCATTAAATCTTTTTTTAAACTATTTTCAAGTTCGATTTAAGTTTAAACTTATTTCCGCAAAGACCTTTGCTCGATTTATTGAAATTAGTGATGTTATTTTTTTAAGGGAAAATAGTTTTGATCCTGAAATTCACAATACAGTATTCCTAAAAAAAAAAAAAATAATAATAAAAATATGGGAATGCAATAATATTTTTTTTATTCTAAAAATGTAACCGTAAAATTTTAATAAATTTTACTGCTACAAATTTCATTAGAATGGAATAGCATAAGTAATATGTCACCGCCCTTTCAGGGTTAAGTAATTTTACAGTTGTGTAATTTGTATAAGCATACAAATTTTTATATCGTGATATTTGTAATTATAGGTTTTTACAATAAAAAATACCTCTTCCAGAAAAGAAATTCGGAGTGTTAAAACATCTTCTATCTATCAGATACTTTTACTGCAAGAGTTTATTTAGCGTGCAAGAAACAAATATATGTCAAATTAAACGAAATTCTTTAAAGTACTTAAAACTTGTTCCAATGTTATTCCTTATAAATAAATGTAACGAATGTATAAAAGAGCAGTAATTCTAAAAGCACGAATTCTAAGTGGTGTAGAATGTTACGTTCATTATTGTTTATGTAATGCTCCCAAGCTGTTCAGCGCAGCAATAGCTTGGGTTTCGTGATTATAACGCACACTGTATGCTGAACACAGTCTGAAGGAATATGCTTTAACTTTATATTTTTTACGGTACGATTATTTGTTTAATTTAGAAAAAGATTTTCCTTTTTACTATGTGAAAGAAAATTGAACAGTGCTTGTGAAGGTTTTTTTAGTCAAAAAACTACATTTTGGTCTTTTAAAAAAAGAGCTTCAGTTAAAGAAAAAATGGTTTTGTCTAACTGAATGCGAAGCCAGTATCATGCAAAGATTATTTGAAAATTGTGCTTTGAATTAAAAATGGGGCCATGGAATTTATACTGTTACTTATAATAGTAATCTTGATAACTGCGTGCTAAGATTAAAACATTATGGCGTAATAAATGTTGGCAGACAGGTTTACTTATATATACTTATAAAACATATTTAGAATATAATTATAGTGATTGAAACGATATAATGAAAAATTTGGCATAAAATAGGTATTTTCTTTGCATACTTGACCTCAGAGCCAAACTGCATTTCCAATGCGATGCATTCAGTGTTGCCAGTGGGTTACCTTTTAAAATTCTGATTTCTTGATCGGCACCACTTTTTTAATTGTGAAATTCATTTTGTTTTCACTTTAATTAATATGTAATTAAATATTACCAATTTTATCATTTCAAAGAAGTGGTGCAAATGAAAAAAAAAACTTAATTTTAATAAGTAGCCCACTCGCAACACTGTATATGTCACAAGAAACGAGTTTTAATAGTTATTTTTAGGTTTCGAATCACTTAGCAATAATAGTTCAGATGTTTAATATTCATTTCAAATGTACATTACTTCAAATAAGCAGTGCTTTCAAGTTCATAACAGTATTTTTTTTACTGAAAGTGCTATTTTATTTTATTAGGAAATTTCAGAGATTTACAGAACAACAATCTTTATAAAAAAAATAGTGGTGCGTAAGAAGCTGCAGACTCAGCAACTCTAACTATGGAAATATACCGGAACCTCCAAGCAGAGTTAATATTTTGTTTAACATCATTCAAAGTTCAATTTTAAATTATTTACAATGACAAATAGTTGTTTACGGGAAACAATGTTTTTCAGTGGAAGATATTTTCACATTGACTTCTTTTTTACAGGGCTGCAACAGGCGACTACTTTTATATTCTGTTCACCCCACTATTTTTAAATAAACACTTTGTTGCGCATTTCTCTTACAAATGTCATCATAGCGCAAGTATCTTTTTTGCTTCAAAAATTAGTGCGAAATAAAAAATAGTCGCTTGTGGCAGAATTGCTGACTTTTTTTAGTAAACCTTCAATTTTAAAGTGTTTTGTAGTTTTAATTATATTTTCTAAATAATTATTGTTTTGTTCAGTTTTTATCTTTAAAATATTTAGGGCTGTTGGGCTTCGATTAAACAAATGCTTTATCATTTGCGTACAAAATCCATTTTTTGCTTTACATGTACCTTTTAAGATCTAATCGACTGATCAGTTTTTATATTGAAAGTAAAAGAAGAGCATAAGATGTTTTGATGTGCATCGATTACTAAAAAGAGTTTTCTTATAATGTTGCTAAAAACTTTTGGAAATCACCAATTTTAAAGTATAATTTTTAACTTAATGATTGGCAGATACTTTTCGATTTTTTGATTTCTAGTTTTTCCGTTTGCATCTGTCACTAGTAAATACTTGGAATTTAATTGGCTGCACTGCAGCACCCTCGTTGGCTATTGGAGTTTTACGCCAATTCCGACTGGGGTTATTTCTTTTTTCCAGATGCCCGTGTTTCTGAAATGTCCGTCTTTTTCGATTTCATTGCTATAAGCTTAAAAATTTTCCCAGTATTTTAATTGGTTGCATTCATCAACCTTATTAGTTGCTGAAGTTAGCCGTCAAATCCTCGTATGATTTTTCTCTAATTTTGATTTTGTTTCAGTAAATCTTCATTTTTAAAGTGTATTATAGTTTTATTATTTTTTCTAAATAATTATTGTTTTATTCACTTTTTATAGTATTAAAAATGTATGGCTCTTGGTCTTTTTTCATTTCCTACTTCTGTTTACTTTGACTAAACCAATGCTCTTTAATTTGCGTGCAAATTACATATTTTGCTTAACATCTACGTTTCAAGAACTAATCAACTGATCACTTTCGATATTGATAGCGAACGAGAGCATAACGATATTTGTAGGTATTTCAAAGTTTACTGCATTGATGAACTGGTTTATACAATACAGATATTTTGGATTGGAAAATCTGGTATTTCCTGTTTTTTATTTAATGTATCAGAACAAATAAAGTTGTTATGGGTTTATTACACCATTTCAAGACAACAAATCATTGTACACTGAATTTTGTGATGATGTCGTCCACAGGAGGTATTGATTATTTTCTTTTAAAATAATTAATTCTTAAAAAGTATATGTAATAATTTATCCGGTATATGTGAAATTTATTAATTCATAAATATTTGCCTCAGTTTATATAACACCATGCTTCAGAGAACTTTCCAGGCAAAATATCAGTATTTCTACATAGAAAAATGGAAAAATCTAGATTAAATGCACGACATTTTGCCTTGTTTCGCGTTTTCTCGGTAAAAATGTACTGGTGCTAAATAATTAATTCACTGGTCTGAATATTTCTTGTAAATGTATTAAAAAGAGCAATTGTTCATCAATTTTTGTAGTAGAGATATTGTAAACAGGGCCTGATTACTAACGGGGCACTCTCCCACCAGGAAAAAGAAATAAAGAATTTTTCCTTATTCATGACAGTAATCTTGTATGAAAAGGGCGTTTAAAGAAGACGAAAATTTCTATAAATTTTTTCTGGTGAGAGAGTGCCCCGTTAGTAATCAGGCTCTGATTGTAAATCACATAAGTAGAAATTAAAGGTATATGGCATGCACTTTTGAAATAAAAATAAGCGATCAAATGCGAGTATTAATCGCGCTCAGAGAGCTCCGAACGATGAAAATTTGTATTATTAACCTCTTGGAAATGAACTACTGGTATACATGCCACTTAAAATTCTCAGAATCCTTCATTATTCCCACCAATAATTTTTCCTTGTAAAATTTACCTTATTTAAATGGATCATTTTCGCGATTTAAGTAGAGAAAATTTTCTGTTTTAAAAAACCGATAGTTAAAGATTAAAAATTAAGGAAAGTGGTCTCATGCGAAGGAGTTGCCTAACTGAATTATTAACAGAAAATCGTTGCTGAATGTACAATAAGACTTCGTAAAGAACTATACAAAGTACAGTTGGTAGCTGTATATACTAGAAAAGTATAAGTGGGTATACCATAAATGTTCAAAGAGGAATAACGGCTAAATAATATCAAATATTGCTATTCTTTTTTTTAATCTTATCCTTAACTATGTTTAAAGAACTTAACTCGTTAAAGAATAAAATGCAGTGCATATTTAAACTTTATTTGGCACTTCATAAAACTATATTCAGCCAAGTAATAAACTTTTCTTTTTCCAGTGTAACTAACATAAAACCTTTCTTCAGTGTTTAAACTGGGCATTATGCAAAAAGCAGCTCGCAAATTTGCAAAGTCGATTTAATCCGTGACTTGTTTTTTCCGAAAGGTTTTTGATTAACTTTTTAATAAACTAAAGTCGTAAAAAGAGACAAATTAGTCGCGAACCGCATAGTATTTATGAATTGTTCGCATGCATAAGGAGTTAAAAAATATAATTTATACATTTTTAGGACAAAAATTTTGTAGCGTAGTGTTTTAACCTCTTGAGAGGCGGTGGTATGTTTATGAAACCGATTAATTTTAATTAACAAAGAACACATTGGTACCAGAATATTAGTAAAGAAAAAAAAAATTATTTATCAGATGACTGAAAAATA
Source organism: Maratus speculifer (assembly GCA_964019185.1). Classification (NCBI taxonomy): domain Eukaryota; kingdom Metazoa; phylum Arthropoda; class Arachnida; order Araneae; family Salticidae; genus Maratus; species Maratus speculifer. Next base: position 398,934,452 of record OZ025295.1, read on the forward strand.
GCTTATTCTTATTTACAAATAAAGTTTTTTTTTTTAAATTCCGCGATCACTCATTAATTTCTGCTCTTAAACAATGAAAGTGCTCAGCGCCTAAAAGGGTTAACAATAGTAATTGTAAATAACAAGACAGATTTTGCATTCCCATGAAAATATAGAAAGAACATTGAAGGTCTTACACTAAAGTATACACATCTTAGTTAATTATATATATCGGGATTACTGATTATGTGTCTGGGACCGCACAAGAAAAGTCGTCGGGTCACATGCGGTTCGCGGACTGCAGGTTGAGTATGGCAAGAAATCTAATGGGTTAACCTTCTTTAAGAAATGAATTTACTTTTAAGAACATTGCAGTACATAGATTTAATGAATTTTTCCTGTTTTATTAAGGGTGTTTGTCAGCGAAATCGCAAATACCCTTCGCTGTTAAATCTAAGTAAAATTTAAATTACCTAGTCACACGTAAATTTGATCGAATTTGAGAAATTATACGGTGTGATAAAAATGAAATAATTTTAAATTGAAGCAATTAAAAACGCCATACGAAACAATCTTACACGAAAGGGAAAAGATAATCAAACCAAAAAAAAGAAAAAACCTTTTATTCTTCTACTTTATTGATGTAACCAGGAATTCAACAACATGTTTTAAAATATTTGTAGATTTTGTAAAAATATAAACATTATTCTATATTAAATACATTAATGTCCCAAAAATGAATACACTTCGAAAAAATATCAATTTCCTGAAACTCATGGACTAGAAATTTTAAAAAATAATTATGACTCAATATATATATATATATATATATATATATATATATATATACTAGTAGACCCGGCAAACGTTGTTTTGCCATATAAATTATTTCTAGGGATTATTTTAGTAGAAAAACATAACTATAACTTATTGTAAGTGTGTGAGGATGTGGTATAATGAGTGGAAGAGACATGGAGCGCTGTGGATGACGGAATATAAAAAATAACAAAACACCAAATATTTATACATTTAATTCATTCAAATTTATATATTTATATATATTTATAATTATATACATCACAAAGTATGATAATTTTAGAAAAAACAATATCATTATTTTAATGCAGTAGAATGTACAATATTTTTTGTCATACCTTCTTTAGCTAATACAAACAAACTGGATGGTTTGCCCACTCGAGAGCATGCTACGTATAATTGCCCATGTGAAAAACATGGTGTGCTCAAATCTAAGCCACAAACAGACATCGTTTGGCCTTGAGATTTATTGATGGTTATTGCATATGCCAATCTAATTGGAAATTGAAGACGTTTGAATTGAATTGGCACGTCTGTGGGTATAATAGGGATCCGTGGTATCAATATATTTTCACCTCGGAATTTGCCGTTTAAAATGATGGCTTCGACAATATTATTCATTAATTTTTTAATAACTAATCGCGTGCCATTACACAGCTGTGGTGGGTTTTAATTGCGAAGCAAAATAACCGGAGATCCAACTTTCAATCGTAAATTATGCGGTGGCATGCCTGGTAAATCTAATGAGTTTAAAAACTCTGCTGGATAATTCACAACTTCTGTGGCATCGCAAACTGAATCAATAGATTTGTATGTCACCAAGTCCCCTGGCAACAACTGATGTATCTTGAGATTCAAATCATTGACGTCCACATTTTTTGCAGCTAAAATTGCTCTTTCTGCCAGCCACTCATGGTTGATGTAGTTTGTGTGTACATCGGGAAATATTTGGTTAATGAGATCATCTTTCGAATGAATGATTGTGCAGAAATCGGTCGGTAATTTTATACATCCAGTTTTATCGACAGGAAATTTTCCATTGCCGATATCTAACAGTTGTTTAGAGAATGTTTCAGCAGATGAATCTTGAAGCATTTGAATGCGCATGTTTACTTTAAGTTGCAATTTTTCAACATTACGCCACAATAGTGATGATTTTAAGCAGGCGTTGATTTCATCAGCATACGTTGAACATGGAATGACGGGAAGTGTTTGTCTAAAATCACCTGAAAGGAGTAATAGAGTGCCGCCAAATAGTTTATCGTTATTTTTAAGATCTTTCAATGTCCTGTTCAACGCCTCAAGCGAATGCTTGTGTGCCATAGTGCATTCATGCCAAATGATAATTTTACACTTTTTCAGCACTGTGGCCATGGACGATTATATGTCCTGTTTTATATCAGTATATATCATGTCTTTTTATATTGCACACTGCATCTGGGTTCTTTTGAATATTTAGTGGCAGCTTAAATACTGAATGAGCTGTTCTACCTCCATCCAATAAAGTTGCTGCAATGCCAGACGATGCAATGGCCAATGCGATACCATTATTCGATCGTATTTTAGCAAGAATTAGCGAAATAAGGAATGTTTTGCCAGTTCCACCTGATGCGTCCAAAAAAAGAATCCGCCTTGCCCTGCTGAAACTGCGAATATTATGCGGTCGTAAATGAGTCTTTGTTCTTCATTCATTAGTGGGACAGTGCGAGCAACAATTTCTGCCATTTCTACAGCATTGTATTGTAGTTCACGATTCATTTCAGTGTTCATTAAATTAGATGTACTTCGATTTGGCGATTGCATACCGAAATGACTAAGTGATAAGTTGGCCATGGTAATGCAATGATCTTCTATAGCAATATATTCCGTCGCTGAATGGAATCGTTAGATCGTTGCACCGTGTACGATAATGATGCAAAATGTCATCACTCATTGAATCTTTGTGATTACTCCACAATGTCTCTGCTCGGGCCGGGAAACATGTAGTCAGCACTATAGCAAATAACAGACGAATTTGTTTTGCTGTACAATTCAATGATGCTTCAGCAAGCATACATTCCCACTGGTTGTCGTCTTCTAGTAAGCCGAGAGCAAGACATGCATCTTTATACGTTGGATACTGTTGTCCATTTACTTTACGTATATCTTGAAATGACAATGGACCGATGACATTAACCAACAACAGCCGAAGATAAAAGCACTCAGTCTGCCTTGGATTGACAGTAAATACTCGTCCCAAGACGTTTGATTTGAATAAACCTGGACATGCATCAATCGGTGTGCCTTGCTTGCGGGGCATCCATTTTTTTGTTTGAGTCCAAGTGAAATAGCGGGTAATTTCTGAATAAAGTAATGTCCGTGCAAAGGTACCAAAAGCATCCGCACGATTACACAATTCAAAGAATTCGGTGAGTGTAGTTTTTGGTGGACTAACAGCACGACCAATCACTGTCTCCTTCGTGAAATATACGCGCTGACCATTTTCAAGATGGACTGCTAAATGAATAACTGCTGGATCCCGTTCATCAATTGAGAAACCAAAAATACGCCAAACAGCTTCATTGGAGCTAATATACCGGCCAATTTGGTAAAGAGTTATTTCATCGTTGTTATTCACTGGAGGAACATTCTCGTTGGTATTTTCAACTCGAAATACAGCCATATCACTGCCTTTATTCACATACTTGCAAATGTATTTGATGCTCTTCACTGAACTGCAGAACTCAACGTTGATATGAGCGTCGTATGTTTTGCTCAGCAGAGGCGAGTATGGCACAACCCAACGGTTGTCAATTTCAATATCTGTGTGGTTGATATTCTTAATAAATGAATGTCCGCCATTATCGGGACTTCTCCGACGATATATTGGATATCCGTCAACATTTGTTATCGTATCATTAGTGAAACTTTTGGCACATTTTCCATCTGACATGCAAGGCGATGATCTATTCAGATTAGCGCAAGGGCCGTGAATCATGTTTGCAGTAACAATATCAAACAGCAATGGATCAGTAGATGGATCTGGAATTTCCGCAGAAATTATACTATCAATTTCTTCAGGACGGATTTTGTCGAATAAGCAAACCAAAATATGTGCGTGAGGTAATCCACGCTTTTGCCATTCAACTGTATACATCCAGCAACGTGTGGGACCGAATACATGTAATTTTGTGATGAAATTTATTAAACACTTTAATTTTTGTCTGAACACACGTGCTGGGCATTTTGCCCAGGCAATAGCAAAGTTGTAATCTCCCGCCATTTTGGATTGCATGTGAATGTGATAAATAAGCATGGCCGTCCATATTCGCGCACAAAAGTCATAGCATCCTGTATATATTCTTGCATATGACGTGGATTGCCTATGTACGATGATGGTAGAATGACAGAGTTACCAATTTCGTCGGCTTCAGCATTGTTGACAATAGCATCTCGCAAGTGAATGTATTCTTCCGCACGCAACTTTTGTTGATTAAATCGCAAGTACCGTAGTCGTTCGCTCTCTATCTTCACGTACATGTCGACCATGAATTGTTGACAAAGCTCACGACATCGTAGAATGACGTTCTCCTGACCACGTCTTACCATCAATCGATATGCATAAAAATCCTTCGAACTAACGTTCTTGTTTGTTTCGGCTCCTGTAATAATGCATTAATAAATAAATATTAACAATAGTTAAGCTTAATGAATTAATCAATATTAAATTAACACAGGGCCGTAGCTAATGGAGTGCTATGGGCTGCTCAGACCCCCCCCCCCTTTCTAAAATATTTTGAGCCCCCTGGAAAAGACACCAAGGTTACTAAGTGAATTTATGTACCAAAATTCAAAGGAAATTCTGTTCCAAAATCTAAGTTAGTTTTGAGGCCCTTTCCCAGTTTTGTAGAATTTCTAAATTGTATCTAAAATAAGCGTTTCAACATTCGCTCATCTTATTTGCGCATATGAAGCTAACATGATATTTAATTTTTTGCAAGTTTTACAATCAAATTTTTCATCATCCAATTCTTTTCTTAGCATAAAATGAAATTATGAAAACAGTTTAGAAATAAACTTGCTATCTACAATGTAAATATGTACTAATTTATCTTTTTGCGTCAGAAAGATAGAAACTAAACGTAAGACCTCACCCACCCCCCTACATTCTCTTGAGCCCCCCACCTATTCTTCACTTCTAGCTACGGTCCTGAATTAAGTGCTTGTTTAATGAGTAATAATGAAGTTCATAATGAATATAGTACCTGTAGTGGGATTTCGTTGTTTAATGTTTATGCAATATCCGTCTTGTCCCTTCCAGAACATTAGTGGATATTGGAGAGCGTCATATGAACGGTGTGTATCAGCAATGAACTGTAGATTATTATTTCTTCTACGAATCACGATTTCTCGTGTACCTGAATGATCGCCAACTATAATTCCAGCAACGTCTTCAACGGCAGGAGCATTGAATCTACGAATGTGCTCTCCAGCAGGTGTTTTGTCAGGATTGATGACAATAGCGTGATCATCACTTTCTAATTTGTGCATGTGTGATTTGAATATTTTCAACAATTCATTGTGCTCATTCAATAGAGCGTCCAGCTCACTGATAATACGCCTTGCAGAAAGTGAATTGAGGTGACTGTATCTACAACGTGCATCCACACGTGCATCCTCACCGCCCATAAAGTAAATTTGTATATATTTATGTGGTTCGTCTGGCAGTGGCAGCAATGAGCCCACTTTGTGATAAATTTGGTCTTTGATTTTGAATGTTGAATTGAATTGTTGACCATTTACATTGCTATTCTTAACTATTTCTGTTGCTCCGAACGATGTCATTTGGAAACATAAATTGAATGTTCTTATTGACTTCAGAAACAGGTTAGAATTTGGATCCGTTCCGATAAGAAGACTGTTTAATGGTTCAGGTGGTGTTCCAATTGCTGGTAATTGCACCTTTCCTGATGCGCAACACATTCCGGCTGCTTCATTTTTAAATTTAAGGGCAATACAAAGCAGGCATTCCTTATCCATAGCACCAATTACCACTTTTGAATGAGCATAATATTGAATATCAGGCTCATACTTGAATGCTAGACGCAGGAATGAATCAGATGTAAATGATCGATGTACATGTTCGCGTAGTGTATCATTTGCTCGGCGTCTGTCAACTATGGAATGGCGTGCTTTTCTTTGTTCTAATCTTCTTTGTTTATTTCGTGCAGCTCGCTTATCTTCTGATTCTGCTTGACGAAATTGCGCCATGCTCACACGCAAAGCCTGATTACTAACGGGGCACTCTCTCACCAGAAAAAATTTATAGAAATTTGCGTCTTCTTTAAACGCCCTTTTCATACAAGATTACTGTCATGAATAAGGAAAAATTCTTTATTTCTTTTTCCTGGTGGGAGAGTGCCCCGTTAGTAATCAGGCCCTGCTCACACGTGCATTAGTATTACCTTGCTGGATTTCTTCTTTTGTTCTTTGGGCTCTTGTATTTCGCATGCCAGCAGCTTTACTTGTTTGACGGCCCAAGGAAGCCCCTTTGCGTCTTGTTGGCATTGTTCACTGTACGAAACACAAATGAATAGAAAAAATTGAATTACGTAATGATGAAAAACAATATAGTAACAATGTTTTTATTCTTTGATTGTACATGTATACACATACGTGTAAATACACACATATATCTATCGATACTTATGTAAAATAGTTTGCCCTAACAGATTGATAATCAACGCGCAGACCAAACTACTAAACATAGTAACATGAAAATTGGGAAAAATATACTTCTTATGATGTAAGCGTGCACTAAGATTAGATCACCCCTCTAAGGTAACGGGGGAAACGGGGAGGGGTCGAAAATTCTGAAACATCCTCGTATATCTCAGCAGCCGTTTAAGGTATCCACGTGAAATTCCAGAAAATGAACCTAATAAAATATAATTAAACAGGCATTTCAGCGATTTTAGAAATTGCCCTCCTCCTCCTGAGGGGGTTGAATGAAAGAGTCGAACAGTTAAGAATTTTTTGCACTTCTCAGCAGTCGTTTAAAGTAAAAGCGTGAAACAGCAGAAAATAAATATAAAAAAGTAATTAAAGATGTGTTTTAGCGATTTTAAGATTTTTACCCCGAGGGGATTAATTTGGGGGTAAAAAATTCCGAACTTTTTTTTGGGCCTGTCATGTAACATATCATTGGTTAGTCCGCTGTCTGCTCTTTCATATTATAAAATTTCCTTCCATTACCACAATTTAACTTCCCCCCCGGGGGGCAGTTTTCGAAATGTTTTGAAATTGTACCGTTTCATCATCACAGATAGGATTTTTTACGGGAGCCTCTGATAAATATTTGTTATAATATTTGAAAATTTCAGATTGGGGAAGGTTTTATATCTGGAAGACATGATAGTTAAAACTGTGAAGGGCGGGAGGTGGGGGGAATTTCTAAATTTGGCTTTTACCGCTCATGTGATATATCACTGAATGACCGTTATTTCAAATTATACAGCTCCAGTGTTTCTGAGATATTTCAAATTTTTGCTAGATCAACTTCGTTTTATTCAAGATATCTTAAGAGAAACCGACCAGCGTAGTGGACAAAGATTGCTATTTGAGATATTGCACTCACTGACTAATATTTTTGTTATAGTATTGTTTAATAATAAACCAAATGATACTACTTGGTTCTCCTGTTGACCAAAAAACGTGGCCAATTATAAGATTAAATGCCAATAATGGGTGACGGTGAAAATACGATAAACGTGTTTAAAATTTAATTAAGTTTTATTTCGATTTTTTATTGGTATTTTTATTAAATATTCTGCTAATTATTTGTTTTTTCGTTATTTGTAACAAAAACTATGTCAATATGGAAAATTTTGGCTATTAGTTTGGCGATTTGTATAATTTGGAGAGATTGGTCGGCAGGATAACCAAGTAGTACTAAACAAATTAATCATCTATATAAAAAAGCATAAGTCATATGACTATCATCAGCATTTTTAGGCTGATCACTTCACTTTTTATAAACCACTCGGATTATAAAACGAATTATAAACGGTCTTGGATTTTTATAAACCACTCCAACACTGATTTTATCTCTAATGAAAGGGGTACTACTTGGTTATCCCATCGACAAATTTCGCCAAATGATAGAAATCGCCAAAGTATTAGCTAATTTATACAAATTAACTTAATTTTTCGATTAAATAACGAAAAAACAAATAAATTAATACAATATTGATAAAAGCAGAAATAAAAAGTTGAATTAAAAATCACTTGACGATGTAATAAACATGTATATTGTGGTTAGTGTCAAGTGTATGTGACATTTACGATCATCCATTATTCGTATCATTCATCTACCTTGTAGTTGGGCGGTAGATTTTTGGTCGAGAGAATAACCAAGTAGTATAAAATGTCTAAGCCATATGATTGTCAAAAATAAAAACAGTCTAACCATTCCGCTTTTTACATATGGCAAATGGCCATTGTCAAATTACTAATATCTATTCTAGTATGTATATTCTTTATCAGATTGAGAGGAAACTACAAAAGTAATAAACATAAAAAATGTCTATATTCAATTTAAACTATAACATTTTCACGTTTCATTAAAAAATATTATTTACCTTATTCTGAAGACATCGGCATTAAAAATTTCTTCTTTTTTTTTTAATAATTTAATTTACTACCTAAAACATGGGAATATAAAAAAAAATACATCATTCTAAGATCTATTGTTGCCAACAACTTCAAAATAATAATAATAATAATTATAATTATAAAGTAAAAAAATAAATTTAATGACAAATTATGAATTTGTTGAAAACCATTGAGTTCGGCTCGCAAAGCTTTCAAACAATGAATGGACAGAGACATTTATTCTTATGACGTCATAGCATGAAAATTTCATCAATATCGCTTAAGCCGTTTCGAAGAAATTTTTACGGGGTGGACCACCCTTATCACTTAGGGTTATAAAAAATAGATAACAACCTATTCTCAGACCTACTGAGTATACATATAAAATTTCATCAAAATCGGTTAAGCCGTTTCGGAGGAGTATGGCAACTAACACTGTGACAGGAGAATTTTATTAGGATGAGCGAAGCGAATCCTCTACTAGTCCACTCAAATTACAATTTGTCGTACGCTTTACAAAAAAACTATTCAATATTTTAACTTCAAATTAAACACAAAAATAAATTATGATCTGTAGATTTGCAGAATATAATTTTTTTTACAGTAAAACGTTAAAAAAATTATTATTTTAATTAATTTATTTTACATGCATTTCCAATACGGAAGCATTTTAGCAAATAAATAAAAAATGAAACGCGTATATTTTCAGAAAAAAAAGTTTAAATCATGGAGTAAATAATTATAGATAGAATCATGATTAATTTATTAAATAAAACATGTTTTCATTATCCCGCAAAATCGTTTGCACAGATGACACTTAAACATTTTAAAAGAATTGTATTATGGATTTTTTTTTTTTTTTTTTTTTTTTTTTTTGTAAACTGGCAACAAAATAATTGTAAACAAATAAAATTAATTCTTAAATTTGTTATATAAATGAAAAATTAAAATATCTGCGTGAAGTTGTTGGTTCAAGCTCTTTATAAATATTTTTGCGAAAGTCGTATTGTGGCTAAATAATATCGACTCATTAATCAGAAGGATTTTATAGAAAAATAAGACTTTAATAAGTTCGCAAACACAACAATAATTATTCGTGAAAACGTCACTGCGAGAATGAGAGAGCGCTTCGCAGAAAGTAAACAGTTCTCCCACGCGGAGAGAATTACAGCAATTCTCATACGCTAACATGTATAAAAATGAAGAAATTAAAATAAAATGTTTTACAGTTGAAAATTCATAGTATCAACGAAAGCAGATTTCAAATGTTTTTTCCAGAAAATAGGATTTTGAAGAAGTAACTTTCTTCAAGCTTTCTTCAAATATATTATTCTAAAATAGCTATCAAAGATTATCGGATGTTGATTACAAAGATTGGAAACATGCATATTTCAAACAATTAAAAAACACCAGTGGCTACTTGAAATTGTAAAAACATCTTTAAAAGAGCTTTTAGTTGAAAATTAAAAAAAAAAAAAAAAAAAATTGTAAAAGTTTGCTTCGAAAATATCTTATGCCAGTTTTACATCATAAGTAAAAAATTAAAATGCGCCAAAACATAAAATAACGTTTTTGTTTAATAAAGATGCAAAAATAATAATAAAAAAATATTGTTACTTTCAAATATCTGTTTTATAAAATAATGCTTCGCAAATCCAAACAAAGCATGGCTTTTGCTAGTATATATAGATATATTGAAAAATTCCGCATAATACTGAAAATATGTATGCATTAATTCATTATTTTTTTACCATTTCTTCCTCTCGTGGAATGTTCGTTTTGTTCATTATTGTGGGCATTGTACATAAACCGTTTTCTGTCCCTGTATTTGGCTTTTCTTTTTCTAATGTCCATGGAAGTTAATATTCTTCAAAATATATATTTGTTTATTTAGTAAATTTTAAATAAAGCTAAATTTATTATGAAAATATTCTTGTATAAATTGGGATTATCTGAATTACGGATTTTTGCATTGTTTATTCCGAGCCTTTTTCCGATTCGGTTAGGCAAAAATGGCTGTTTTAAAAAACCGATGATAAAAATAATAAAAATGCTATACAGACATAAATATTAGGCATTATTTGAAAGTTCTTTTTTCAAAAATATTGATCAGTTAACCCCTTGAAGGACGATTAGTATGAAATGTATACCACTTAATTTTAATTGCAAAATTGACACCAGTATTTTGAAATGGCAATTTTAATTTCATCAAATACAAGAAGAAAAGCTTTTAAATGTTTGGAAGTAAATTTACTTTTAAATTCTGGTGCTGATCAATCATATCACCATTTTAAGAATTGGAGTGCTTTGCCCCTCAAAGGGTTAAATGGCAAATTAATGAAATATTAATGCTGGTATATTACGTACGATTTCCACAGAAATCATTTTTGTGTCTTACAACATAAAAATCTTTATTTTAATTCATATACGGGAAAAGTATGCTGTAAATGTGATGTAGAATAATTGTTTGATTGACGTGGCTGGTATATGTCTTGAGTTCAATGATGATAAAATTACGTAATCTTACTGTTTTCGGTGACAGCAAGTCAAATTAAAAAAAAAAAGTTTGTGCGTTTTGGGGCGTTCGTAAATATACAAATACGTAGTCGTATGTCTGTTTGTCCGTTCGCATATAACAGGGCAAGAACTACCTAACCGAATGCTTTGAAATTTTAAATGCATAATTACTGCAAGATTTTGACGTGTAATTTCAAGTTTTATGAAAATAGGATGTATAGTTTAATTACAGGAATGATCAAAATTTTTCCTGTACATTACGGCCTATGGGAAAATATGGGACCTATGTATTTACCGAAGTGAACTAAAATATATATTCTGTTACAATAAGCGGTGCAAAAAAATGTTTATTATTCATTTACAGGGCCTCACAAAAGAATTCTCTTACATATTGGTATATTTTGAAACTTAGTTAACGGCGTATTTTACTCATGATAAATAATTTCACTGCTAATAAAAGTGATGTATATTGCTGAGGTTTACTATGAGTTATATCCTGCGTAGTATTTACAGGGATATACAAAATATTTCGGATCTATGCTGCAATCGAAATACTGTGTATTAGAGATGCATGCTAGAAGTGCATTTTTTAATTTCATATGACATTTTAAGTTTAACTAAGTTTTTGCTTATTGCGTTTTGTGCACAAATGCTGTAGATCATATACAGGGTAATACAGCAGAAACTGCGCATGCCAATTTACATGAACGAAAGTAGCTTATAGATTGCTTTTTAAAAAAGTCATGTATTTTTATACTGAACTGCGTTTAGTAAACAGAAATATGTTTACAGCATGTAGAAAAATGATATACAGGACCACGCAAAGATTTAGATGCATGACTATTTATGGAGGATAATGTCTGGAAGTGTGATTTCCCTGGATTTAAGCGCGTTTTACAGTTAATTAAATGTCAGCTAAATAATGGTGATGGTAGTGATGGTGGTGATGGTAGAATGTGAAGATGGTAGGCAAAATACAATTCAGTTCAAAAGAGTTAAAATGTGTTACCGTCTATAGGGTATAACTTTCTGAAAATCAAATTTCTACCTATTAGCATTGTAACACTTTAACATAATTGAAAATGTTTAAGAATTCAATTTGTCTGTCTGTATTCTAACTTGCGTTAATATAGTTAGATTGATTTGTAACTGATAAACGGTATTGAAAATAAAGTTCGTTACGTTCATAGTTGATTTTCAGAGTTAATCAAAAATATTTTATTACGTTATAGTCTATGGGAAATGTCTTAGTTATATAAATATGATGCACTTATAGTCGTCATCTGGGCTGTTGTCTGTCTGCATAAAACAGCGCAAATCTACGAAAAAAGTTTGAAATTTTATTTATGTAACTATTGGAGATATTTGTTAAGTCATTTCAAATTTTGTGAAAGTCGAATCAGAACTAAAAAGACAATAACAAAAGCTGTCTTCATTCTACTAAAATGTATCATACATAATAAATTAAATGATACCCTGTAACAGGTAATAATTCTTGGTTTGCCATGATGATTACGTACTATTTAAGATGGAGTCTTATTATTTTCGTACTACTGAATTTATTCTGTGTAATCGCATCATATTTTGCATTCATGGATTTTTGCACAAGAGCTATTGCATCAAATATGAATATTCATAAAAATAGTTATAGCACGAACGCACCTCATTTGCCACGTTTGACGTGCAATTTCCAACTTGTTTTGTAATAGTAATTTCTTTAGAGTAGAATTACGGTATTGGCCAGAAATTTCAAGTTCACGTAGTCTTTTATGCTTTACTTAGTGATAGGCATTTAGTAACTTTATAAAGTGCAAATTCTTCTTTAGAAATTTATAGTATGAATTTGAAATTTCGGATAAGAGACCAAATTGATAACTCTGCTTTAGACTAATATTACATTCTCTAAGGTATAGAACTTCACAAGAAATATAAAAAAAAAATTATAAGATCCACCGGAACGAAATTACTGCTGAGAAATAAGTTTGTTACGCGTCTTTGAATTCATCAGTATTTGAATTCTGGTTTTTATATTATGCGTTAAATAACTAATTTTAACAGTGTATGAAAACTTAGTAACACGCTCTCTGTAAATCATCGCAGACAGAAGGGTGCTAAACACACATCAGCAACGTGCAATAGAAACATTCCTCAATAAGAAGACTTCTTTCGGGTACGCGCAACGAGAGACCCTTCGCCTCGGATATCAAATTTTAAAATCTAAGATCTTCTAGGAATTAGACTTGCTGTCAACGCAAACAACAAGATTTCACGATTTCATTATTACACTTTAAAATAATGTGAAGGGATATCTTAAATACATATTATGTTTTACATTTATACCATACTTTTTCCGGTGTGAATTAAAAATATATATATATATATATATATATATATATATATTTTGTACACAAGATGTATTTGCACGAAAAATCGTCTGTAATATAGGCTAACCAGTATAAATAGTTGATTAAATAAAGAATTTTTATTTTCTAGATGTCATGTCGACTACCTTTCTGGTTGAAAATTATATAACAACCAATGATTTTCTTCATTTGCTAATCTATCTTGTGAAACGCTATGGAGGGAATCTAATTACAATATATTTGAACTCTTTGAAGGGGAAGTAATTTGGCAAAACCCTTTCTACATGACCTGCGTTCTACTCCGCTTCCAATGGTGATGTTCTCGAGCGGTCATTTAGTAGGTACAGGCAGAGCCTGATTACTAACGGGGCACTCTCTCACCAGAAAAAATTTATAGAAATTTTCGTTTTCTTTAAACGCCCTTTTCATACAAGATTACTGTCATGAATAAGGAAAAATTCTTTATTTCTTTTTCCTGGTGGGAGAGTGCCCCGTTAGTAATCAGGCCCTGGGTACAGGCAGTTTGTACGAATACCTTTTTGTCGCTGTTTGATTGCAAGATGACATGTATCGATGATTTTCAAGTCTTGGAAAATATTCTGATAAAGAGATTATCTGTGGAAATCTTAATACTAATTTTAAAGACCCGTTTGACTCCATCTCATCAAATTTGAGGACTATTCTGCCGGAGTTCTTTCTCATTTTTTCACATATGTGGACAAATACATCTTGGATATCTAAACCTACATATGCCCGCTTGATTGATGATCAAGCGTAGGTAAAGAGAGCCTGTTTTGAAGCTTTTTCTCTCCTTAGGAAGCCAACTTATTACAATTTTCTAAACAGATATACCTTTTTGGTTTTTTTCCCTTTAAATTAAAAAAAAAACTAGCCTTTCTATACAAACCAAATCTACTATGAAAAAGAATTATTCACCGCCGAAAAAAGAGACATTAAACGTAAATCTACCGAACACATTTCGTCTGTCACTCTTACCAATAAGTATAAGAACCTCTCCACCGATGTTACTCGTAATGATAATATTTTTAACGGTAGTACTCCTAACGATATTACTTCAGTGGATCAATCACCTGCTTCTGATACAAATGATATCTACCTGGTAAGTCAAGAACTAGTCAACACTTTTTACGTTTATATTGATGAAAATTGGATTGGAGTCAAAAATATAATATAACGTTGTTGTTTTAGTTTATTAACATTACTTTTTATCGTGGCTTCTATTCACACCTAAAAGTTAACATGGTTCCCGTTGCATTGAAAAACACTGCAACTTGATACACGGGATGTTAAATTGCTGTGCAATTAGGGAATCCAAAAAATGACTACATTTTTCTATTGTTCCAGTAATTATGAATTCATTCCGGAAATTTTGAAAATGTCATTTTAAGTTAAGTAATTAAGTAATGCAATTTTCTCTCTCTCCCCAACTAAATATACAAACACATTTTTATTAAGCATTTGATTAAAATTAAATGGAGTATAATATATCCCACTGCCTCCTTGGGGATGAGCGGCACGTATACGTGCCGCAAAAAGGCTTAAGAATCCTTGTTTCTTCCCACCAGTAAAATTTTAGTGTAAAATTTGTCTTATTTGCGATGCACGATCGATTCCCCCCTTTGCGATGGGAGCCTGTATCAAAATTTTTAAAAACATAAAATTAAGTTATTTACAATTGAGAAAATGCTCCGATTAAATAAGGAAAATTTTACAGTAAAATTTTACTGGTGGGAATAAACAAGGACTCTTAAGTCTTTTTGAGGCACGTATACGTGTCGCTCTTTCCCAAGGATCAGTGGGATGTATTATACTCCATTTAATTTTAATCAAATGCTTAATAAAAAATGTTTTTACATATTTAGTTGGGGAGAGAGGGAAAATTGAATTTTTTAAAACTTAAAATGACGTTTTCAAAATTTTCGGCGTGAATTCATAATTACTGGAACAATAGAACAATGTTGTCATTTTTTTGGATTCCCTAATTGCCCAGCAATTTAACATCCAGTGTATCAAGTAGAAGTATTCTTCAATGCAACGGGAGCCTTCTTAACTTTTAGGCGTGACTAGAAGCTACGATAAAATAATCTAAATAAACTACCGTAAAATGGGGTGAATCGGAACAGTTTTCAACTTTAACGTTAAAAAAAAAGCAACAACTGATTTTTTTATTTTTTTATTTTTCTACTAGAAACTTCGGTCTTGTTTTGTTCTTTACTTTTTAAGCAAAAACGAAACATTTTTTCTCTTTATATATATATTATTTATTTTTTTAATGGTGTTCCGATTCACCCCGCAGATAGGGGTGAATCGGGTGGGTGGGTGTATTTTTGTCGGCCGATTACCTACGCGAGGGATATAGGCCCAGAGGGGAGTGCCCTTCGTGGGGGACTTTCTAAGGGAACCTAACCCGTATTTACGCAAGGTTCGAAGAAAACCACGAAAACTCCGAACGGTTAGGCCGACAGCCGCGATTGGGTTCGAACCCAGCACCTGCCGTCTACCAGTTGAGAGGTCAGAACCTCTCGGCCACTGGTGGGGCAGGGGTGAATCGGAACAAATGATATAATCCTTATTTATTCCGATTCAAAATTTAATAGATTAATAAAAACAGGTAATAATAATAAGGAAGTACTAAGAACACGTAGTTACTGTGAAACCAAGCCTTTATTTTATATACAAGCAAAGATGTGCCTTTTTAAAAAATAAAAAACAACTTTGAAATCAAGAACAATTAAAATTTATTTTAAGAAATTATATTTGAATTGCAGAAGTAGAATTCAATACAAATTCAGCCCTGTTATATGTTATCCTTTACTAGTAGTATTGGGTAAGTGAATCTATTAAGTAGCCCCAATCTCTGCATGTTATTAATACGATCTACTAATACGCCCTCATCCCCTCCCTTAGTACTGTTTGCATCTCTCTCTTTTTTAATTGGTTTTTCATTTTGAGATGTTTGTGGAATGTTGTAGATGTCAGATAATAATATTGAGGAGTTTTTCTAACTAATTTGCTATTTTTAAATTCTTTCATTGTGTATTCCATGTCTGTTGGATTAAGCGTTGACGTTTTTGTTTAACCAAGTAATTTCTGGGCACTTTTAAACTCTTCAAGTCATTAGAACAAAATATTTTTACAATACATATTCAAACATATGTTTTCATATATTATATGAAACTACTACTGTATCGAAAAATAAACCATGAGAGAAAACGTGTTCCGATTCGCCCCGTAAATCTTAAACTTCTGATGTTACGAGCCATTTTTCATTTTTTCATTATATAGTGAAGAAATACGTAAAATTTAATACAGCATATCGTTCACATGTCTATCATTAATTAAAAATCCCTACTCTTAGGTTTGGAATACCAAAAATACTGTAGTTGCATACAAAGTTTTGAAGACGTTGAAAAAATGAGGTTTTTGAAGATCCTTTTGAAGTTTTTTATATACCCCAGTAGTGGTGCCAACATGTCAAAACTGAATTTTCCAACTCTTAATGTTTTTAGCTTCTTATAAAAAAATTGGCAACTAAAAATATCTTCATATATATTTATAATGAATTTATTTGTGTGACTGGGAAGTTTCGTTCCTATTCACCCCGCTGTTTCCATTCACCCCATTTTACGGTATGTTAATAATCTAAAACAACAACTTTACATAAAATTTTTGTAACCAATCCAATTTTCATCAATATCAACGTAAAAAGTGTTGACACTAGTTCTTGAATTACCAGGGTAGATATAATTGGTATTAGAAGCAGGTGATTGATCCACTGAAGTAATATTGTTAGGAGTACTATTATCAAAATTATTATCATTTAACATCGATGGAGAGGTTCTTTTACTTATTGTTAAGAGTGACAGACGAAATCTGTTCGGTTGATTTACGTTTAATTTCTCTTTTTTTCGGCGGTGAATAATTCTTTTTCATAGTAGATTTGGTTAGTATAGCAAGACTATTTTTTCTGTAATTTCACGAGCAAAAAAAAAAATTCAAAGAGGCCTGTGTTTAGCAAATTCTTATATTTTGGCTCCCAAACAAAAAGAAAAGGTTTCAAAACAGGCTCTCTTTACCTCTGTTTACCATCAGTCGAGCAGGCATATGTAGGTTTAGCTTTGATATCAAAGACTTATTTGTCCACATATGCGAAAAATTGAGAAAGAACATCGGCAGAATAGTCTTTAATATTCAATGAAATGGAGTCAAACTAGTCTTTAAAATTAGTATTAAGATTCCCACTGATAATCTTTATCAGAATATCCTCCAAGACTTGCGCATCATCGATAGATGTCATCTTGCAATCAAACAGCGACAAAAGGTATTCGTAAGAACTGTCTGCAACCCGAAGAATATCCGCTCAAGAACATCATCATTTTAAACGGAGCAGAACGCACGCCTTGTAAAAAGAAATTTGTTATAATCACTGAAACACAAATTATTTCCTTTCTCAAAGGGTTAAAATATGTTGTAATTAGGTTCTCTTTATAACATTTCACAAGAAAGATAGGCAAATGAAGAAAATCATGGGTTGTTACACAAATTTTCAACGAGGAAGACAGACGAGAGGACATCTGCCAAATAAAAACATCTTTAATTGATCAACTGTTAATGCTGATTAGTCTATATTATGTATGATTTTCACACAAATCAATTTTATATACTACAAAATATAAAAATCTCTCCACCGGAAAAAGTATGGTATAAATGTGAAAGTTAATAAAAAGTTGTCAAATTCCTTTAGCTACTGAATTTATTGTGCAGTTTAATCATGAAATCTTGCTGCTTTCTGTGGCAGAAAGTCAAATAAGGTAAAGATATCGTCTCGTAAAATTTCATCCGAGTGCCTGTCACTCCCTCGATACACATACATGAAAAAAGTTGTTTTATTGATACGTATTTCTTATGAACGTTGCTGGTGAGTATTGAGCACTCTCACCTCCGCGATGATTGACAGAAAGCGTCAGAATTCAAATACTGAAGTTACAGAGACGCGTAACGACTTATTACTCAGCAGTACTTTCAGTATTTTGGATTTTATAATTCTTTCTGATTCCTTGTAAACTAATATTTCTTAGAAATTGTAATATTAGTCTAAAGTAGGGTTACACATTTGGCATGCAAATACAATCCGAAATTTCAAATTTACACTATAAATTTTTCAAGAAGAATGTTCACTTAATATAGTTACTAAATGTCTATCATTAAATAAAACATAAAAGACTATTTATTTTTTGTGTGAACTCGCCATTTCTGAATAAAAATGGAGGCCAAAGTAGCAGCCCTTCTGTAAAGAAATTACTATTTCAATAAAAGGGGAAAAGCAATCTAAACAAAAAACAACCCGCCCAACTGGCAAAATTGCTCTCCAGTGATTTGAGTTGACAAACTTTATTTTAGACAATGTGTTTTCATTCGTTATACTTAACCGCTTTTCATGTAGATTAAATGTTATACTTCTTATAAAAATAATTAAATTTAAACAAAAAAATATAATATACACTTACCAACCTCTGACTTTTCAGGAAAACCTACTCTAACCGGAAATTTTATTAACCCATTAACGCCCGAATTATTTTCTTCGCTAAAATTTAAATTTTGTATTTCTCACCACTTTTAAAATCAAATTAATTTTTATCTAAATTTATCAAGGATTCTGCCTCGTGAAAGAAGGTATATATTTATCTTCCTCTTTACTGGTGGGAAATCTGTTTTCTTGCTGTTTTTGTAACCGTCCTCAAAAGAGGACGCTGGGCGTTAATGGGTTAAATTAAATGTATGATGTATTAAATGCAAGTCTCGTAAGAAAAATACTTAATTTTATTAGCTGAATAAATAAATGGTTCAAAGTAGATTTCTTTCATTTACAAAAAGCCGGAAGTAGGCATATATGACCAAATAACACTAGAAGTGCTTGAAATTTTAGTCCAGCATTATAAAAATATTTCAGTCCAGAATATTGATTTAAATCAGTTTCACTTTATTATTTAACGTTTTTCTTTCTTTTTTGCTTCTTTTAAATTTATCTCTTAATCGAATTTCTGGTTTGAACCGAAACAGATTCATATGGTAGCCGTCAAAAATGGCTTACGATGCTTTTAGTGTTAAAACAATAAAGGATCAATATTTAAAAAAAACTTTCAAATAACGCCTCTTTTTTCCATGCCTTTACAACATTTCTTTTTTGTTTTATCACAAGTTTTCCAACCAGAAATATTTGTTGAATTCAATGAAAAAAATGCTTGGATTAAGCAATGCAAAATTTGCATTGAAAAATAGACTAATAAAATATAAGAGAATAATAAATTATGATTGATGAAAACAATAAATTTTGATTGGAATATGGATGCCCGTACGTGGTACAGACAAATGACAATTGGCAAAAAACATGTTGCAAATACCCCGTACGAGTAAATCAGGGAAGTGATTAATATTAGTTTCTGATGTTGAAAAGAGAAACATTCCTTTTAGTGTCCATGGATAATTCCAAAAACATTACTATATGTTTTCTAAATTCATTGTGCTTTAACAAAATGGATCTCCCATAAACCTCGTAGTTCCCCTGCTTTCTCGTGATACTTGCTTATCAACTAAAAAGGTCAAAGTTTATGGGAAAAATAAAAGATTTCTTATGCCATTAAAGCGCAGTGGCCTTTTTTTTTTAGATCGCTAGATTAGTGGAAAGAATGCGTTTTTTAAACAAGTAAATATAAAGATAAATGCACACAATCTTTCAAAAGGCAAATTCTTTGGTTAAATAAGATAAAAATTAAGCTATTTTTGTTTTAACTGAAATAGTAGTATAGATAAGTATATATAGATAATTTTAGTATAGATAAGCATTTCATTATAAAAGTATATTTCTCGAGTTCTCCATTTATTCTTTCTCCAATAGTGTTAAATGAACAATTAAAAAACTCTACTCTTGGAAACAGTATCTGGTGTGAAGACTTTTCCTTTCTATAAGCTTCCATTTTGTGCGAAGAGTCAGAAAAATCTTTTGAAAACTAATAAAAATATGACGTTTTATTTTTCCATTACTACGTTCTGTTTCTTAAAATGGTGAAGCTCAATTTTCTGTGTTTAAAAGATATCTCTTACGGATCTCAAAGTCTCATATGATTTTAACATTATTATTTTTATATAGCATATGGATAATTACTTTAGTCCCTGAAAATGAAAATGATGTCGCTTTTTGCCGGAGATTGGTAGAAAAATTACGATACGAATGCAATTGTTAATGGATTGGCAATTATTTAGGTGCAACAAGTCATAATTTTTTTGAACCCAAAATGGAGTATTGACCTATAAATAGACATTCATTGGTTAAATAGTGCAATATTATATCCATTATAAAATACACTTTAAATCAGTAAAATGAAAATAGATTTTACAATAAAATATGTTGAGTGATATTGAATGGCTGGATGATGTGATATTACTTTAAAAACATCATAAAACACGATATCACTTTTTATTCTAAGGAGGGACAGAAATAGGGATGCGCTCTTTTATTCACAAAATAAATTGCGGAAAATTTCATATCGTTAATTTTTTCTCAAAAGCAAAGGAATGAAAAGTTTACTGATAGATAAGATTATGAAATTATGATTAAAGCAGACCAATGACGCCTTTTCAAAATAAATGAAGCAATCTAATCTAAAAATAAAAGCTACATTCTCAAATGTTCTTAATGATCACTTATATCTCATAAGTAATTAACATACCGTATTTCATATTTCTAGTCCCTTCTATAACACAAAAATATCATTTTTAAAACATTTTTTGCTCCTGTACACTCTTTGGGTTAGTAGCATTGACATAAGATATAGCCTATGTTTTAACCGGAATGAAAACCATCATTTTTGTACCAATGAAATCGCTTCGTTAGTTCCATACGGATAAATAAACAAACTCTTTATAAAATAGGTAATAAAAAATTAATATAAAGATTCTCGACGTCACCTCTTTGCATAGTAAAACAATATCATTACGACATTTTATAAGATTATTTTATACCGTGTTTCCAGCAATATTGAATTTTTTATTATGGCTCACCAATTTCTAAATAGCTTGATTGCTAATGCAAAAATGGCGGCTGTCGTAGGTGCATATTTTTATGTGTTTGTACAGTCCCCTGAATTTAGACATGAGTATGTTCCGAAAATTCTATTTGACATACGGGTCATTCCATTCAAAATGAGCAAAAGGCTGTGGCTGACATGTCACAGATTTGAATGAAAATTGGCACATGAGTACAACATGTTTATTTATGAATGAATGCAAATTAATAGATTTCAGGACAGATTTTTTGAGTATGTAAATTCACGTTAAAAGTTGATACAAAATCGATTTCTTGTCTACATGCTTAAAATGTCAATCCATATTATTTGCGTTAGGAATGAAAAAAACTATATCATAAATTATTTTCATATAAGAATGGATGATAAGGAAGAGATTGGCATAATTTAGGATTTGAATTTTCATTCCTTAGTGAGAAAAAAATATAGAAAACAGGGTTCGCACAATTTTACCAGAAAATTTTAACAGTATTTTCAAAGTATTTCATTGCTGAGAAATATTGTAAAATTTGAGAATAAAGGTGGTGCTTGCGAATTCTTTTTCGTAAAAATTAAATATAAATTTTTTTATCATTTATAGTGGTGCCAGAGTCCTTGGAAATTCCAAGGAGTGTACGAACCTTGGAAAAGTAAAAAAATTTAAGGTGAAAATTCCATATTTCTATTACTCATTATAAAAGAAGGACAGTTGATATAACTTCAAAATTATTTTACGTTGTAGATAAAAGTGTGTATTTTATGTACAAGAAATTTCATATATGTCTTTTTATTCCGTAATGCGAAAAGAAAATAAATAAAGGAAAAAATTGCTTCAAAAAAGCAATATTTCTATTGCTTTTTTACACATGAAGGAAGTCTTGCATATCTTTTCAAATTAATTGACATTATACATAAAAGTGTCTATTTTAAATATTCAAACTCTATTTCTCGCCTTTTTCTACTTTTCTTTTCTTTTTTCTTCTTTGCTTCAGGATTATACTAAAAATTGTGAGAATTGAGGAAATAACTATCTAGTAGTTTTAGAGTCATCTAGATGACAGCACATTTTTTTTTTTTTTTTAAATCTTCCACTATTTAAAGAAAATCACGAAAATTGAGAGAAATTTTGCGTGGAATGTAACAAAAATGCCTTTTTGAACCTTTTTTTTTTCAATGTTAGAAATCAAAAGGCACTATTGAAATTTTTTTAGCATATTATGGACTTATTAATTTTTATATCTGTGCAATATTGTTAATGTTGGATTGTTCCTTTACTTATTTTTTATGCACACAAAAAAGGGAAAATTATGATTTTGCAATTTTTTTAAAAGTTTCAACGTTTTATTGAAGTTGAAGGAAATAAATGGTAACTTTCAAACTTGGGGAAAACGATCTTTATGTGCAATGCTACGCCAGATATCAATTTGACACATTTTTTTCAATTACTTTAATTTTTATAAAGTTTCTAATTTTCTAAAAATTCTCACATTTTCCATCTTTACAACTAATTTAAAATTAATCATGGCGTTACCAGATTATTATTATTAAGTAAATAAGAAAATAATTTTCAGACGGTATAATATAAGCAAAATTTATTTCTGTCAAACATTTTTCAAAATACAAAGCTTCAAACTTGTAACTTTGGACGATTGCACGCATGTCATTCTATATCACAAGTTTTTTAAATGTCCAAAACTGCTAAAATAATTTGATTTTTGTCAAGATATTTTGCAGAGCTCTATTTGAATATGAATTGAACCTGTATATCAAATTTGATTAAAATCGGTTACCATGGGGCCACGACTTTTTGAAAATTTTTGTTCATTTTACGTGGAATGACCCATACGGTAATTCACAGCTTATAATCCACGGATCAAACAATGATTTTCCGACCCAGGAATTTTTAAAAAAAATGAAAGATCGCCTTAAATATTTGTGTTCAATCACTAAATAAAATTTCTGGGTCCAAAAAGAATTGTTTGATTCACGAATTATACGCCGGAAATTACGGTTTTTAATGTAAACAAAAATAAAGAAGGAAAAAAATTTGTGATTCAAATTTTTGTAACCGCAAGAACACTGAAACTATCTACAGCCGCCGTCATATGTATGTCAGTGGTCACTTGTACTACTGTGGTGATGTATTACTTTCACAAAGAACTGTTTTCAGATCTTTGGATTTTCAAATAAAATATCACATAGCATATACAACATGTTTAATCTTTTATTATAATTTGAAATTTAAACCTTTTTGAATATATCTGCAGATATCAGATTTTCCCCTAAGTTACAGAAGAGTTCTTTATCGCTTTAAAACTTTTGGATTGCAGCTGGAACTAGTTTCCTGAATTTCATTCGAAGATCTCTGTCTAAAAATAAAAAATAATATTTCAAAGCAAATAAATAGCCTTTACCTGTTATTACAAATTGCTAAACTAAATGCTAAACTAATTGCTAAATTGCTAAAGAAACTAAAAAAAGGTTTAAAATCATAAAATGTTTATAATATTTGTTCAGACTTTATTTTTATAAATAACTTGTTTGGATGCATTTTGCTATATTTTAAATAATGAAATGCCAAAATGCATCCGCCCCTTATAATATGTCAAGCAAATAACACCCTGATATCAAAATGAAATTTCTGAAAAATAAAGATCGGTAAAAATGTGCGGTAAATGGTTTGATTTGTAGGTAAGCTCTAAAATTTGTATACAAAAGTTTAGATCGGTGAATATTTTGAAAAGATGGTGTTCTAATTGCAAAGAAAACTTGACATTTTTCTTGTTTTTAATTTTGCAGAGAACGTTTTTTTCGGCGTACAGTGCCATATTTTAACGATTTTTCGAACTACATTTCAGGAATTTCGAAATTTCAAAGATTTAATTCCAAAAAAATCCTAAAATATGGCACTGTACGCCAAAAAACTGGTACTCTGCAAGGAATTTAAAACAAAAAAAATATCTGATCAAACATTCTTTGCAAACAGAACGCAATCTTTTTAAACTATGCACCGATCGAAACATCTGTAAGAAATTGTTTTAGCTTACCTGATAAACAAACCGTTTACTGCATAAAATCTATCGATTTTTGTTTTTTAAATATTTAATTTTGAAATTCGGGTCTTATTTGCGGGACACCCTGTATTTATGTTAAATAAATGAAATTCAATATTAACATAGATAATATGAACAATTATATTAATTACTAGCAAGCGTCGCCCGCTACGCTGGTCCTTTCTTCCAGACGAACCTTTGATATTTTACAATAAGTTTTATTACAGAACGACATAACAATAAGCAATTTGCAGAAACTATTCCTGAAAATTCATCTAACTAACAATGTAAGTAAGTCTCATCAAAATCCGTCCAATAGTAGATTCTATAAAGACTAATCTTTATTAATCGTTTTCAGGTCATTGGAGAAATTTATTCCAAGATAATTGACCAACATTATAAATGAGCATTGCAGAACAATAAGGTATATACTAAAATCACCTCTGAAAAATTATCTAACTTACAATGCAAGTTTCATCAAAACGCGGCTAGTAGAATATTTTGAAATGAATATTTTATAGATGGGTTCTTCTTATTTTAAAACATTCTCCCATAATTCAGAACATATGTAATATAAAACGATGTGAAACATGTTAAATGTTTCCGAAAAAAAAATTATCTGACAATGCAAATTCCATGAAAATGTTTTCAGCAAGATTCAGATTATCAAGTGCCGGAACTAAATACGAATTTGCATTTTATGGAATGCAAATGCATTCCATAAAATGCATAAATGCAGAACGATTTTTTCGGCGTACAGTGCCATATTTTAACGATTTTTCGAACTACATTTCAGGAATTTCGAAATTTCAAAGATTTAATTCCAAAAAAATCCTAAAATATGGCACTGTACGCCGAAAAACTAGTACTCTGCAAGGAATTTAAAACATATGCATAACATTAAAACATTTAAAACATTATGCATAAAATGCATTCCATTTTATGCATTTTATAGAACGTCGTAATAATATTGATCATCAAATTTTATGTAATTGCATGTTTTTTTCGTTATTTCTACTGAATACGTACTATAATTACATAAAATGACGTAATTTTAAAGAGTTTTCAGAACACGAATATTGGTTACAACATGTTACAATCATGGTTACAACAATTGCATTTAATTTTGCACCCAAGCAATCTCGTTAAACTGAACTAATTGAATTTGTATGTTGATGACAGAATTTTCCTCACATTAATTTTTAAATTATTTAAAGAAAATGCATTTTACCGTCTTAGTGCTAATTTCAAGCTATATACCAGTTGTTTTAATGTGCATTATCCGTGCCGCTATGAATGAAAGTATATGTGCTGCAATCTAAAAGTTCGGTACGTTTGCGTTATATCACTCCATTGTTGCCAAGCATAAAAGTTGGCGCCAAGTGAAATATTTCAAACAAATTCACATTGTTGGTGCGAAAGTTGTAATTTTTAAAATATTGAACTTCAAAATTACAGAATTTCGGGCACTATTATATTAAACAAAGAATCTATGAAAAATAATAGAAAAAAAATATTTACATTAAAATATTTTTTAAAGTTCCATTTAAACAGCAGACATGAAAACGTAATTGTTTCTTAGCAGCAGTAAACTGCAGTAAACATTTTCATTTTTGGATCACGAAGAAATTTAAATGATAACTCAATTAAAAAATATTTATATTTAAAAAAATTGTAAATTTAACAGTTTTGAAGCCTAAAGTTAAATAATAATTAAAGAGAAAAAACAGGTTCAATAAATAGCAAGTTATACAATGTCTACAATAAAAACTATCTGCAAGTTTGAGTTGAAATAAATGGTGAATTAATGTACATTTTGGCACGGTGTTCATATAACGAAAAAGTACAAAAACTTATCAAATAAATAAAAATAAAAAGCTCTATTCCAAGTCACGTCAATTTTCTGAAGATTCGGTTATGGAATAAGTCGGATAAATTCAACCTTTTTTTTAGTTCATATATGCCAAGCAACGGCAATTAACTTACGCCAATTGTCGGTTGAATCAATTATTTCATTTCACCTTTTTAATTAATATGTCACTTTTGTCAACTAATATCTTTTTTCATTATTCTTTATATAGATTGCTACAAAAATTTCAACGAAATGCTATATCTTTATGTTAGTTAGGCGTCATTGATAAATTACCAAACATTGTTTCCATGTTCGTAATTCTTCTTGTATTCAGCTCCTTTAAAATATAAACTTTCGTCATTTCATTTTTTACATACATGTAAAATATCCACATTACATGCATTTAAACTACATGCCTGACAAAGATGCCATTAATGTCAACATAAACAGGCGCGATTTCAACAAAATGACAATTTTGTGTACTCACATGATAACCTGTCTATTGTTCTTTAGTAAATAATAAACTGTTTATTTACTTTTATTTTCTATTTTAAAATGATATAAACATAAAGTATTTTGTTTTATCATTATTAACCCTTTAACGTTCATTGGTTTTGCCTCGAAACCACTAAATTTTAATTCCGATATGCAACACTGACACCGGTATTTTTATCTAGAAATATCCCTTTTATTATTTATGTGAAAAATCGCGTTTTCTTATTTACAAATATATCTGTTCTTAATTACCGGTGTCATTCATTTATTTCGACATCTTAGCAATGAAAATGCTCTGTTCGTTAAAGGGTTAACTAAACTTTTTTTTATTTAGTATTATTTCCATTTTAATATATATATATATATATATATATATATATATAGTAATTCATATTTGAAAACGAAGGTTTTGCCAAATTGGCGTCAGAAAAATATCGCGCCAATGTGATGCGTATATGATATCTTTGCCAAAAAATGTATATAACTGGTATTTTAAAACGAAGTTTTCGTGAAATTAGCCTCCGAAAAATACCATGCCAATGTAGTGAGTATATGACATCTGTGCTACATGCCTTTCACACATTTCAATAAATACAAAACAATAAGGGAAGAGTTCCGTATTCTACTCCGATTCGCACGATTGATGAAAAAATCCAAAATGGAGGCAAAATGCCATTTTTGAATCTTGCCAATTTTTCCAGGTGTCACAAAAACATCATTTCTGAATTTTTATCAACATTTTTTTTTACGTTATAAACGATATATTTGTATTCTGTTAAAATAAATAAACAATTTATTAATAAATTAACACTAATATCCAGGCTACATTTCTGTTAAAATAATGCCATTTCGCAGCAATTAATTACACTGGTCGTATATGACATTTATGTTCATAAATCTCCATACGAATAACCGTAAGTTCCTTTAAATTGTTTTTATCTAAAGATATAATAAAATTACTAATAGTTTTTTCTCTCTGCTAATATTCTAAGTTATATAGCCGTTTCAATTATATAATCAACGATAGTATAATATATAGTTGCGCAGTTCATAAACATTTACAAATAGCAATTTTTGCAGCTGGAAAAAAAAACCCTCAATCTGTTTTTTAAAAATAGATGTATCGCTATACTTTGAGTACTCTGCAAACCTACACAATTATGTAAATAATCTTTAAAAATACATCCAGTAGTTCTTGTAATTAGTTCTGACATACATAAAAAATTCTGTTACAAAAAAAAGGACATTCATACATTATTAAATTTTAATTTTAGGTAAATATTTCGTTATTTTGGAGCCAAATATACAGGCAAAAGAGTGATAAATCGCCTATTATTGATTCAGTGGATCGACTTTGACAGCGAATATTTCCTTTAAGCCGTACAAAGATTGATCCCATATTTAAATTAAATATTTTTAACTTAGATTATTACTTTCTTCTATCTTCAATAGAAGAAAGTATTGTAATCGAAATTTTTTTCGACTTCCGGTTTTCGACGGATTTACACGTTTTATGGGTCAGAGATTCCAAAAAACATGTTTTTACAAAATGTCTGTCTGTCCGTGTGTCTGTGTGTGTGTGTGTGTGTGTGTGTGTCTGTGTGTCTGCGATGGCTAGCAAAATCTACAGCACGTACGAAGCTCAAAATTTTTTTGAGAGTAGCCCAATGTCTCTCCTGATGCACCTGAAGCTCAGAATTTCAAAATTCTATTGATTAACGGAGTAATTAATTAAATTCCAAAGCTCACTCTCATAAAAAAATCGCCTTTTTTCGCTTTTTTTCCATTTCATTTTCTTATGGTTGATTGGTTGCATAAAATTTTCGCAGAAATAATTTAAAAAGCTGGGACAGACCTTTAAAATTCATAGACTGGCAAACTGTCAGTTTAAATGAGGATTTTTTTTAATCACAGCTGCTGTACACCATGGAGAAAAAGATAGATGGAGGCAAAGTAAACCGAAAAAAGGTTTGCAACACGGAGTAAGAAGTGTGTTACTCCGTGGTTTGCAATATTAAACCATTTATCGCTGAAATTTTAATGTCTCAAATAAAAGCACTAGGAAGGAATTTTGTATTAATAAAACGAATTGAAAGAAACGAATTACAGCTGAAGCATATTTTACGAAGAAATAGTAATTTTTTTAAATGTTTTTTTTCTATTATATTATTTAGGTTAAAGTTAAATTGCATTTATGTTATGATTAGTATAAGGATATGTTACAATAAAGTGAATACATTTAGGCTAGGTTACATATCTGTTATATTTAATTTACGGTAGGGTACTGTTAAGTCGCTGTTAGGTTACAGACAGGTTCTGGTTACGGTATAAAAGTTTAAGGTTAGGAATTTATACACAGAGTGAACCTATACGCAAGATTTGATTAAAAATAACACTTACTTTTGTTAAATAGCTCTGAAATTATAACACTATATACCAACTTTTTAGCTACCACCGTGTATCGATTTCATTCATGGTATAGTCGGGTTTAAGAGTGATATAATTAGTTTGAAATTCAAAATATTTCACTTGGGATTTGTATGTGAAAATAATAATTAGGTACGTGACTTAACAGTGATTTTTATGGGTAAATAACTTTTTACACGAAAATCATGCAATCGTTGGATACATATTCCCTCCCGCGTTTTTCATTGCTCATTTTGAGTATTTTTAGAGCTTAATATTAGTTGTTTTTAAAACCGATTTTTCACACAGTCAGTGGCTACGTATTTCAGACAATGCATTTCTGCATGTAACGAGTTAATGATAAAATCATACAAATTTCAAGTTCGTTTAATATTGTTAATACGGACCCGGGCAACGCCGGGCGGGTCAGCTAGTAATCAATAAAACTAATCTAGAGCTTGTAACCAAAATAACCAAAGATACAACGTATTCGTTTTTACATTTTGCATAATTCTTGATAAAAACTTTTAAACCACTTTAGAAAAAAATTAGAAATTTTATCTGGTAAAGCTATTGCTGCACATGGCATTTAATAAAATTAAGCATTCAAATTCCTCGTTTTTATATAAAAAAAATTGTTCATGAAACAAGTGCTCTAATTAAAGTAAAACTAAATATTTTTCTTTCTTTCTTTATTACTGAAATCCATTCCATGCTTCTTTATTTGACATATTTCTTAAAAGCGATTCTTTTTAAAATATTTTTGTGTACAGCCAATTTAATTTTATTAGTTACAATAGAATTGATGGACTGATTCAATTAAAATGATAAATAATAAATTTTTTTTTATTTACACAATAGCATTACCTACGAATTTATTTACCAAGAATTTTTATACAAAACAGCAATCATGGTTTGCTATGTGCAGCGACGTTAAATCCTTTTAAAAGAAAGTTTCAGACCTACATTTAGCTGTATAATTAGTTAAAGGGAAATCAAAAGTTATAGTTGAAAAGTTTTTTTTTTCTCTTCAAAAGTTTTCTGAAAGTTTACTTCAAGGAAACGACCACATCTTTTGGGATAATTCATTTAAAATAAAGGTAAGGTTACAGTTATTTAATGCTTTTTTTAAGACTCCTGTGTAACAAACACATTACTATCTTCACTTTGTTCATTTAAGTAATGAAGAAAATGGATTGTTTAAATTTAATGCTGGTGTGTTGAAAAAGTGTTAAAAAGGTTGTGTGTTAAAAAAGTGTTTTGTAAATGTGTTAAAAAGGTTTGTTGATCGGGATTTTTTAAACGGTTTTTTATGCTGCTGTATTTTTTAAACTATTCCTTGCTAAGGTGAAATGATTTACCAAGATAAAGGTAATAAGATAAAAAAAAAGTAGCTTAAAAGTAGTATTCATTAAATATGAAATCATAATGCTCTCCCACACCCATCAAAATCTGCATTTCCGTTCACAATTTCAGCAATGATGAAAATATTACATAATCTTTGATTAGTTGCAAGATGTTACTCTAATTTTTATAACTTTTCGAATAATGATGATACCGGGTGTCCCAAAAATGACTGATGGATTTTAAAATTCAATAACTTGAAAACGGTGACAGCTATTTAAAAATTTTTGCAGGAGGGTTATGTTTAATGTCATTTTTGGGACACCCGGTATTTTCAACACTAGCACAATGGCATTGGAGAAATTGCTAGATGAACTATAATACCAGTTCCACTCCTTGAAGCCCATATAAACCAAAAACACTATCCTCATAGTGAAAGAAAAAAATTAAAGAATAATTCGAAAAATGATTCTCACTAACTTAATGTTGCAACCAATGTAGCAAATATTTATATTAATTAAATATTATCTAGTATAAAATTTCACTTTCGTGAATACGTTCACGGCAGAAATAACCAAATTAAGTATTGACAATGTGGTGTACAACGAACGTATGTTGAAATTCCGATCTGTAGTGTGCTTTAACCCTTTCCGGCGCAGACAAGTTCTGTTCGTAAAATGAGAAATTGTTGACTGACACCGGAATTTACAAAAGACTTTTTTAGAAATTAAGAACTCCGTGATTTAAGCTGACATTGTAAAAGTAAAATTTTACTAAAATTTTATTGGTGTCGTTTGTATGTTTGGAATTAAAATTAGGTGTTACCGTAGTGGTAACACTGCGCCGGAAAGGGTTAAAGTGTATACGGTGCCTGATAATGATCAATTTCCATTAGTTAACGCTCAAAGGCATCATTTAAGTGAAGTTCAAAAGAGGCGAATTGGATTTTTTTTTTGTTTGTTTATTTGTTTCATTTTCCTGGTGTGAGTGTGCTCCGTTGATAATCAGGGCCTGCAAAATTGAAGTAAAATATTGGAGAAGGTTGCCGACTTTTACACGGGTTTTTGATTTTTTACAGCGTTTGAAATCGAAATTTAGAGAGTCGACTCACACAAGACAATATACGGTATTTTGTTTTTGTCTGTAATGTTGATTTTATACAAACGAATCGACATTGCGTCGATTAGTCAATACAAACAGCGGCACTGTTTTATAATAATTTCACAGTATCTATTTTTATTGTGACATATTAACATTCCTTTTTTTTAAATCTAACATCAGGGTTCGTACGGGTCCTGGAATTTCATGATCAAGAAATTCTTTGGTACCAGTATTTTCTTTAAGAAAATCTCTGATTAAAAAAGACTAAATTTTGCGTGTTTGAATTAGATTAAATTCTTCATAAAGTGTACTGGTATTTCACCTGGAAAATAACAGTACCCGTACGAACCATGTAACATGAACGAGAGAAACTAAATCGTTCGTTATGTTTTCATTCTATACACTACAAATTCATGCAAAACAACGCAAGGTAAATTATAATAAACATTTATGTTATCTAATTCTGAAACAACCCCTCTATTATTTCAGCAGGAAGTTGAGATGTTGGAAAGATCGGGGAGTGACATTATTAAATCCCTGAAATTTATTTTCCCAATTCAATATCTCATTTCAGACATCGGGAAAACGGAAGTGCAAATTCTTATCTTGTCTGACATATGTCTTAGGAGAATGAAATTTAAACTGCATCTGTGGTAAATAATTAAAATGCTGTACCGACTGCTAAGCTATTTATTTTATTGAATAACAAACACTGTGAATGATTTAATTCAGAAAGAAGATTGAAATAAGGCGATTCATTTAAACTGGAGATACAGGGTGTTTCGCTTCCAGACCGACAAACTTTGAAGGATGATAGTAGGCATAAAGACAAACATTATTAAATAGGAAACCATGAGGCGCAAACGTCTTCTATAGGAGCTAGGTGCCATTAAAGTTTAAGGTCCAAAAATTCAAACACTGATAAAAATTAGAAAAAAGGGTCGATTTGTTTGCGGTTTTCTCTAAAATCATTCTTTATATCACGATTTTTTAAATTTTTTTTTATTTTAAAGGTTAAGTTCGAAAATTGTCGATAGAGGGCGCTTTAGACTTTAGAGTAACGAACAAATACTTTTTGACGTTCTTTTGTGCATGGGGTTGAAATTATTCTAAAGTTTAGACACTTATAGATTAAGAAAAACATTTGTGGACATCCGGGACAAGCGACTGGAGAGGGGGAGAGGGAGGGGAAGGGTTGAAAAATGCAGGGGAGCAAAATTCCATTTCATAAAAAATAAAGAAAATTATACATAAATATTAATACTTAAAACATTTATAGATAAGAAAAAACATTTGTGGACATCCAGGGCCCGCGACGGGGGAGAGGGAGGGGTAGGGTTGAAAATTGCAAGGGACAAAAATTCCATTTCATAAAAAATAAAGAAAATATGTATAAATATGAATGTTTAAATCATTTATAAATTAGGAAAAAACATTTGTGGACATCCGGGACTCGCGACTGGGGAGGAGGAGGGGGGGGGAGGAATTTGAAAGGAGCAATAAAAAATTCTGTTTAAAAAAAATTATGCATAAATATCAAAGTTTAAAACGTTTATAGAATGAGAATGGCATTGAAGGATACTCGGGACTTGTGATTAGGAAGACGGAGGTAATGAAAGAGGAGGGGAGGAGAGGGGAGTGGAAAGTGTTGAAAGAGGCAAGAAAAAATGCCATTAATTATATATATATTAGTATTTAAATCTTTTATAAAATAAGAAAAGCAATAATGGACATCCGAGATCCGCAACTAGGCTAGGGGGAGGGGGAGGGAAGGGAAAAAATTTGAAAAGGGCAAGAAAAAAGACTTGAGCTTTAGTGGGACTGCATTCTCTTTCTGGATCTGACACCACTGGTTCATTCAGTGGTAAATCAAAAACTAGTTTTTGGAAGAGCTTCATAAATGCTGACGACAGAATTCTGAAAGCAATTGCCGCATAATATCAAACAGATATCCTTGAGAGTGAAACATATATTGCACTTGAAGAATACATATGTTCAGTGTACATGCCAAAATTAAACATTAAAACATTGAGTGAGCTAAGATGGTGGTTATTTACAAAAAAGCAAGTTGAAGGAACAAATATTCCTCTAACTCAAGCCGCCCTTTACCCAGCCATAAGAAGAGTTCATTACCAATACCAAGCAATAATATGGCAAAGAGCACACATTTTAATAAAGAATACTGCCCAGTTAAACTGAAGGCATTGAGCTCACAGGCTACAAATACTAATTGCACATTAAAGCTTTATATTTTCAAGGGTTAATTCCGTTCGAAAAAAAAAAAATTAAGAAGGGGAAACAGCTCTCCCCTTTTCTCTTTTTTTATACTTAATCATTGAACCTCCTATACTATCAAAGACATGCTTTATCATATAAAAAATCTATATCCAAAATTCAGAGCAAATTAGATAATTCTTAATAAAAACCCATTTAGCATTTATATAATTTAAAAAGAGTTATCCCCCTCTTTTATACTTAACCATTAAACTTCCAAAACTATTCAGAGATTTGAACGAAATCTGAAAATTCTGCTTGAAAAACCCATTTATATAAATTAAGGGGGGGGGGGACATTAGAACCCCTGTTCCCCTTATTTATACTTATTCAATGAACACCTAATAACAGTCACGTAATCGCCTCATCAGAATGATCCTAATCTAAATTTTGAACGAAAATTAATTCTGCATGAAAATCCCATTTATATCAACTAATGGGGGGGGGGCATTAGAGCCCCTGTTCCCCCTATTTATAATTATTCAATGAACACCTAATAACAGTCACGGAATCGCCTCATCAGAATGATCCTAATCTAAATTTTGAACGAAAACTTAATTCTGCATGAAAATCCCATTTATATCAACTAACGGGGGGGGGCATTAGAACCCCTGTTCCCCCTATTTATACTTATTCAATGAACACCTAATAACAGTCACGGAATCGCCTCATCAGAATGATCCTAATCTAAATTTTGAACGAAAACTTAATTCTGCATGAAAATCCCATTTATATCAACTAACGGGGGGGGGGGGCATTAGAACCCCTGTTCCCCCTATTTATACTTATTCAATGAACACCTAATAACAGTCACGGAATCGCCTCATCAGAATGATCCTAATCTAAATTTTGAACGAAAACTTAATTCAGCATGAAAATCCCATTTATATCAACTAACGGGGGGGGGGGCATTAGAACCCCTGTTCCTCCTATTTATACTTATTCAATGAACAACTAATAACAGTCACTGAATCGCCTCATCAGAATGATCCTAATCTAAATTTTGAACGAAAACTTAATTCTGCATGAAAATCCCATTTATATCAACTAACGGGGGGGGGGCATTAGAACCCCTGTTCCCCCTATTTATACTTATTCAATGAACACCTAATAACAGTCACGGAATCGCCTCATCAGAATGATCCTAATCTAAATTTTGAAAACTTAATTCTGCATGAAAATCCCATTTATATCAACTAACGGGAGGGGGCATTAGAACCCCTGTTCCCCCTATTTATACTTAATCAATGAACACCTAATAACAGTCACGGAATCGCCTCATCAGAATGATCCTAATCTAAATTTTGAAAACTTAATTCTGCATGAAAATCCCATCTATATCAACTAACGGGGGGCATGAGCCCCCCGTTCCCCCTCTTATACATATCGAATGAACTCCAAAAACTAATCAGGGAAGCGCCTTGTCAGGATATACCTACATACAAAATTTCAAGTGGATCGGATATTTTTATCATGAGTTATCGCGTTACGTACATACGAACATACATACAGAACGGACGGGCACATAAGCTCTCAGGCTATGATAGCCTGTGAGCTAAAAACTCATATTCCACCCCCAACTGATTTTGGTTGGATAATAAAGCTAAAATAATATCTACCTGTCATGTGTAACATGCCATGTGCTCCTCAAGAACTGGTTTAATCGGTGCGTTGTTCGTGTCTCAAGTCAAGATGTGTAGCATCCTGTAAATGTTCACAAAATGAATTACCTTGTAACTGAAATGTGTTCATGCTCGGGTGAAACTGATAAATGTGATAATGTTGGAGACCTTGATGATGTAAATTATGATGACAGTGATACTGATGATCCTACTTTGTTCTGAATTTAAACTTTTACTTGCGTTGAAAATTTGAAAGTTTTTACTATTTAGGTAGTTTCTCACCACAAAATTTATTTCGTTTTTCTTCATCTAGTATTTCGTGTAAAATTCCTTCTAGAATGCTATTAAATTTTGAGTTACTCAGTTTGCAGCATTCATACATTCAACGGTTAAAGATTGTCTATGGTACGTTTTTTCCACATTTCTTGCAATTTTTTTGGAATTTTCTGCTGAGTTGGAATATTTATAGTTCGGCAGACGTTTGTGAACTTCGTTCCAAAGATTTTCTATTTGATTCATGTTGGGCGTTTAGGCTGACCATTTCAAAAACGAATTTTTTTGTGTGAAAATCATTGCTTACCAAGGCTTGCATACATTTATTATGTCGTTATAATGTTAAAACAAAAAGTTGCGACCAAAATTTTTCTCAAATAAGGCAGAAAATAATCTTGCAAGATATCCTTATACATTGCATCAGTCATCTTGCCGTGGATTTTAAATAACTGACCGCCAATTTTTGAAGAAAATACTCCCCACATTACAACATGTCCTCCGCCATGCTTCAATGTAGGAATATCATATGTTGGATCACATTTTTTTGTTGTTAGGTCATCGGACGTAGTGTCTGCCATCACTCCCAAAAACGTTTCAAATTCTGTTGATGGAAAAATAGTACTTTTGTCCAGTTTTCACTATACCAGACTATGAGTTTTTTGGAAAACGCCAGTCGGTACGTTTATATTTTTTACCTACGAGAAGTTTTTGAACACCGACACTTCCATAAAGTTCTGTATCACGTCAGCATCTTAACAAGGTAGACCGACTTATTTCAACAATATTTTCATTTTGTAAATAGCCGTATATTGCAACGGAATTTTTATGCGAGTCATGAATTGTTTTTCTCCTGAAAATTCTGTCAACGATAATAGTATTTTTTTAAGTCTTCCTGACCTCACAAAAGCTTGAAGGCCATGGCCATCTTTATATAATTTTTAAATATTACAGTATGTTTACAGTCGATTTACCGATCGATAACTTTACCTCAATATGTTGAGAAGATTAGCCCTTTAGTGACAAGTTAATCACTCATTTACGGGCAATATTTGTTGAACTTTACAACTTTGAATTTAAACCATGATATTCACGTTGATTCATTCACAAACACGACCAAAAAATACTTTACCGATAGAAAAAGCTAAAGAATGATGAGTGGCCGGAAACGTTTGCACACGTGAATTGCGAATTCTATCCCTTTGCTTGAAGCGTCCACAGTATCCAATAAAAATGATCACGTGATCAGAGGTCACTCACATATTCCTAACTTTTGTAGCAATTGTGCTTCTTCTTTGCTCAAACCTTCCGGTAAATAAATCAAAAGAAACAAACTGGCCGGAAACTTTTGACCGCCATTGTATACCTGTGATGGCCAACTGTGGCACGCCAGACAGAACTAATTTTTAGAAGTAATTTCTTGTATGCCAAAGATTCGATGATTAGAGTCAATGATTATTTAAGGATTATTTAACTTTAATTTTATTACCTTAACCTTATTTTTATTAATGATTAAGGATTATTTTAAATTTTTATTATTAATTTATTTATTATCTGGTGGGTAAATTTCTTCAAAATTTTAAATGTCACATTGGCGCCAGTATTATGCAAAGAAAAATATCGGTTATCGATGTACACGAAAAAATGCATCAAACATTTTTTAAATAAATTTGTTCAAATATTCCGGTGCAATTCTAACATTTTGGAATTAAAATTAAGTGGTAGAAAATTCAACCATCAGAACTCAAAGGGTTAAAACAAAATTGTGTTGTCCAACGTGCCACAGTCAGCCACCCTTGATACATAAATATTTACACGTTATATTATTTTTTGTTACTTTGCAAATGCTCCTTTAAATTATTCTATATTAAAGTATATTCATTATACTTTTTTTCTTAATAATATCTACTCTTTATTTCTAACTAAATTCTTAAATTTAAAACGCGTATGCTAATAGTTATTTTATATAAATTCCTAATTTAAACTTAATTCCCTCATAAATTTTTATCAACACATTCTTTTATTTCTTAATCTATAAAACTCAATCAGTTAAAAGTAAAGCTCTTTTTATAAAACCCATTAAATTATTTTATATTTTGAAACATTTTATACTAATTTTTCTACCATTCTGTACTATGCTTAGCTTTTATTAAATTTATTATTATAAATTCCAGCTTGTATTGCAAGTCCGTGACTCTGT
The DNA here is from genome assembly GCA_964019185.1 of Maratus speculifer. NCBI lineage: Eukaryota > Metazoa > Arthropoda > Arachnida > Araneae > Salticidae > Maratus > Maratus speculifer. Next base: position 398,972,457 of record OZ025295.1, read on the forward strand.
CTGGCGCCACTAACTTAAAATTCTGCCGCCAAACGATAAGAAACACTTTATCGTTTTCGCTCCCTTAACTTCTCTTATATCCAGAGCTGCCAACTTCTACGCCTATTTAAATCTTATAAACATGATTGAAACCACAAAAAAGTTTTAGTAAAATGTATAACAAATATATTCAGTGTTATGCATTACAATAGGTATTCTTGATAATTTACTAAAATTTCTGTTTCTAATATGTTTATTTGATTGTAAATAGGCGTAGAAGTTGGCAGCCATGTATATCTGTTTACCCACAATTTGAGCCATTTATAAATGTTGTTGGTCATTTTTGAATTCATATTCGAATCCTGCATTCATGCGGTTTTTTGACAAAACCAGCGTACACGAGTTGCGAGGCATGATGTTGTTTTTAAGTGCTTCAAAACTTGTCACCCGGTGACTAAAATTCTAAATTATTATTTAAGATCTTATCGCAGTATGTAATTATTCAAGTTCCGTCCTGATCCCTTCGCCGAATTTCTCATCCAGTGGAAATTATTTTGTTAAAAATGTTTTAATAGTAAAATTACTTCAAACTCCAACTGGTATGGTTTTTTTTAAATATTTTTTCTGGGGAAATTTTTGAACACTTGAACGCATTATGTTGTTGTACTTGAGCTTTAAATGATCGAAACAATAATGTGACTCCGAAGGAGGTTTGTTTATTAGAGTTGACTGTTATCTGCCACGATGCTCAATACGAGTTGACTAAATGTGTCGGCTTTCAAAAAATGGTACGATTTTTCATAAGCTGCCAGCGTTCATTAATGAAATCTGGCTACAGCTTCTCCTATTTTGAAAGAAATTTGTACAATGCCACACTGGGTGCTATGAGATTAAGGTATATCGTTACAGCTACCACTATTTTGACGAAACTTTATACAAGGCGACATGTAATAATGTATGTATATAAGATTCATACGCTGCAAGGAAGTTTACAGGAGAAATATCAGTTGTTTTTTATTGAAAAATAAAATTAAGTTAAATGTGCACCTTGTTTGGTCTAAAAGTTCCAATGAAGGAAGACTGGTATATACTGTGTCTATCTATCTATCCTATATGCAGGGTGTTCCTAAACTCATGATACAAACTTTAAGGATAAGTAGAGCATACTTTAGCAATAATTTATTGTATAGGAATGTATGGGACCAAGTGACGCATTAAGGTAAAAACACCAGGGGGCAATTAGGCCCATTTTTCAATTTTCAAAATTCCTCATTGATACCAGAATATTTTTGTGCTATCCTTTTGTTGACATTTCACGATTACTTAACAATAACATTTATTTTTGAAAATTTTTGGTATGAAATCGAAATTTTTTGAATGGAAAATAGAAACACCGTAATTTCCGGTGTATAATCCGCGGATCAAACAATTCATTTTAAACCCAGAAATCTTAGTTATTGAAGACAAATATGTACGGCGATCTAATAAGTGACATTTATTAATTTTTTGGTGCTACTCTGTTATCCCGTCGACCAATTTTGCCAAATTATACAAATCGCCAAACTAATAGCGAAAATATACATGTTGACGTATTTTTGTTTTAAATAACGAAAAAACAAATAATTAGTAGAATATTAATAAAATTACAAATAAAAAGGTCGAAATAAAAATCCCTTAATGACATTTTAACTGTGACTTTTAAACACATGAATCGTATTTAATGTCACTGAATGTGACATTCACGATCATCCATTATTTTCATTTAATCTTATAGTTTGGCGATAATTTTTTGATCGACGGGGTAACCAAGTATTACCTTTTTTTAAAATCTGGGTCGAAAAATGTTTGTTTGATCCACGGATTATACGCCGGAAATTTCGGTAGAAATAGAAATTTTTTGAAATAGAAAGGAAGTTTTTGGTTATTTCCATTGGCGGTGGAGGTCAGTAAGTGACTGGTCGCAGTCCAGTACCATGCATTCAAGTAGAAGAAATCACCATTTCTAACCCATTAGTGCCTAGCGTCCTTTTTTAGGGACGCTTCAAAAGGTGCATTCAGCACTGTTTTTAACACCGTTAAAAAAGAAAAGCATTATTTTATTTAAATAATGCATTTTCGTGATTAATGAACTAAACTTATATCTTCTAAAAATAGTGGTGCCAACCAAATAAAATTTACGCAAAAGATGCTGGGCACGAATGGGTTAATTGTGCTATCGTTCGTCATGGAAGACGTTACGTATGCCGAAAAGGCCGACATGCACTTCATGTATGGTCGAGCAAATGGCAACGCCAGAGCTGTCCTACGAATGTATCAGGGCAGTTTACTCAGAAGAATGCTCGATCATAGAATCTTTCAACGCTTACACTGCCAGCTTTCTGAAACAGGTTCTTTCCAAGTCACCAGACAGGACACTGGACGAGAAAGAGCTGTACGCAGTGCAAGCCTGGAAGAAATTATTTTGAATTTTGTGATGAAGGACCCGAATCAAGTACAAGAGCTGTTGCACAGAATTTAGGTGTGAACCATCCGACCGTCTGGAGATTGTAAAACAAAAATCGATTTCATCCCTTCCATTTTCAATGTGTATAAACTCTGAATCCGGAAGACTATCTTCTGCGGTTGAACTTTTGCCAGCTTGTGTTGCAGCAACGAATGTTACATCCAGACTTTACTGATCATATTCTATTTACAGATGAAGCAGTATTTACACGCGAGGGTGTATTTAATACGCACAATTTCCATCTTTGGGCAATCAATAATCCACATTCAACGCAGCAAAATGCTTATATAGAACGATTTTCTGTAAATTTGTGGGCGGATATTGTGGATAATTCTTTGATTGGCCTATATCTTTTACCAAAAGGCCTGGATGGTCGCTGTTACCTTACTTTTTTGCAACAATTTTTACCAGAAATGCTGCAAGATTTTTCGATCGCCATTCATAATTCGATGTGGTTTCAACATCATGAAGCACCCGTGCACTTCACCACTGATGTACGCAGTTACCTGAATGCCACATTTGGGGCGTGATGGATTGGGCGTGGTGGACTAGTTCCTTGGATACCATGATCTCCCGATTTATCGAACCTTGATTTTTTTTTATGGGGACATCTGAAGAGTGTGGCTTATGAGACTCCAGCTAACTGAGACGAAAATCTAGTATCTCGCATATCCAAAGTTGCTGCACGAGGGCGGGAAATGCCTGTCATCTTTAAAAGTGTACGTCAATCGTTCTACCGACGCTGCGGAACATGTATCACAATTGAAGGGCGCAATTTATTGTATGCATTATTATTTACTTGTAAACTACATTCTGAATAAAATGTATCTTTTTTATTCATGTATTTCGTTTGATAAGATTGCCAGGTTTTCGCTTTTTTTAATTCAAAAATTCCGATTTCATGCCAAAAATTTTCAAAGAAATATGTTATTAAATAATTACGAAATGTCAGTAAAAATTTTCTGGTGTGAATGAGAAATTTTGAAAATGAAAAAGGGGGCTTAATTGCCTCCCTGCTGTTTTTACCTTAATGCGTCACTTAGTCGCATACATTCCTATACAGTAAATGATTATTACTGTGTACTCTACCTACCCTTAAAGTTTGTACCATGAGTTTAGAAACATCCTGTATATATTTAATAAGTTATATTATTAATGGACTCTTTAAACGGTGTCTTAATGCTCAGTAAAATTATTTACCTCTTCATTTTTGTCCATTTTGCACATATTTGCATCAAACTATACTTATGTAATATATAGCTCGCTAAAAAGTTCTATAAGAGACAAATTTCAAATTGTTTAGTTCTACTGTCTGTTAAGCTCAATTCACATCCATTTCTTTCTTTTTAACATTATTTGTATGCGTGAAAATGTTTGTAAATATGTGTTTCCTACAGGATACACCAGGTCTAAAAGGTTAAAAATAGAAAAGCCAGAAATTTTAGTCAAGTTTCATTAAAAAAAAAAAATCACTACAGAATTTTTATTTAAATCAGTTTAACATTTTTGTTTCATTTTTTTTGTCTGTGTCTTTTAAACAATCTATAATAAAATTTGAGGTAAGATCCGAAATTTATTCATATAGCATCAAGCCAAATAAAAAGTCATGGACGTTCTAGTGTTAATGCAATATTATTTATGAAGATTATCTTACATTATTTATTCAATTTTCAGTAATGCATATCTATATTTTAACTCCCACCGGAAAAAGTGTGGTGTAAATGTAAATAGAATTAAATATTTGACAAATTGGCTTTATCCATTGCCTTCAATATTTTGAAGCTTCTTGGTATCATGCTGTTTCAATTGACAGCATGTTAAATCGATAAAAGAACCTTTTTAATCCCTTGGGGACGAGCGACACGTATACGTGCCGCAAAAAGGCTTAAGAATCCTTGTTTATTCTCACCGGTAAAATTATACTGTAAAATTTAATACATTTAATCGGAGAAATTTGTCGATCTAAGAAGTAACAAATTTCTGTTACTTAAAACCGGTGACGAAGCATTAAAATTTTTGTAAAATGCTCCCGTCGCGAAGGGGTTAAACCTTGATTCCTCTGGTGACAGACCTTGAATGCGCATGCATGAAAATAGTCATTTTACCAATGAATTTATTACAGACACACGTTTACTTGCTGTTCAAAGGATTAAAAACGTCCACTTTCAGATACTCAAGCTGTTAAAACTGAATTGTGAACCATGCTACTTAAATGTGTAGCAAAAGCAGCGTAATAAGCGCAATGAATGTGAGAAATGTATTTAATGAAAATGCGATATGAAATAAACAACCTCTCTATTGTATATTAAAATATAAATATACATAACATATTATTTAAAGACCATTTAAAAACAATAAAATTCAAATAAACATTTAAAAGCAAGTTGCACAAGAACGCGTAGTTTAATAATTAAGACACATAACAATTTTAAGTTCAGTAGTATTTAAGATATTATTACCGTCACCAGTCACGACCAACTTCATAAGAGCCGGGTTCTTCCGGAAGTTTCTGCCTATTAAGGCGTGGCTAAGGACGGAATTCATGACGTCAGATCATGTAATCTCCGCCAATGCAAACCCGTGAGATATCTGTCCTAGCAAGGGACGTTGAAACAAGAGCTGTAACGACCGATTGGGTCGACTTGATATGATATCATGCTCCATCCTAATAACCAAGAGATTCCTAGACGCGAAATTTTAAAATGGAGGGCCAAAATCACAGTCAGGTGTGATCCAGCGACCTCATTGGTCGTGTAGTATAGGTTAAAATCACGAACCTGTTTCTCCATTTGAAAAGAGTAAGGGGAAAATTAATTTTGAAGCAATTGTTACCGTCTGTTCTTGTTTGCGATAAACCATCGAAATTAACTCACTTAAAGTATTTTGATGACATTATATAAAATGAGAGAGAAAAATAGATTATAAATGAAAACAGATAAGATTTACATCAAATTCACTCAATTCAATTTTCGAAAAAAAGAGTAAGGCGACAATTTGCCCACCGTGAAGAAATTGTTCTCTGAAAAGGACGCGACTCAATGACCAATGAGGTGTTTGGATTTCACCGGACTGTGATTTTGACCCGCCATTTTAAAATTTCGCTTCCTAGACCTCTAATGAAGTTAAATATGCGCCAGTCTTGAATAAGATTTCAATCCATGAAAAGCCGCGGAAATTCGCTGAAGCGTCCAAATCCCGTTTTTAAAGTGTTTTCAGTTCAAGCAATTGCCACATCCTTAAGAACCTCTTTTGGGAACATTATATAATTTTTTTAGATTATATTCCAGAATGAGAAGAGTTTGGGCTGTGTCACAAATAATTACTCATGCTCGATTTTAACTGGGTGATCACGCGACATTTGCAATGAGAACTTCCTGACCAAATCCGATATCCATTCTGACGATTGTGAGTTTGTTTTAACGAGGATATTTTTTCGTCGAAAACAGGATCCGCTCACAATGTGGAGTTGCAGATCACTTCTGCAGATTTCTGCATTTTTCGAACAGTACTAATTTGTTTTCATTTGTGAAAAGAGCACTTGTTTGAGGCTTGTAAAAAAAGGTTCAGGTCTTCATCAGCCATAAGTTGGAATGATTTAGGTACATCCATGATGACCTAACTATTTTTTTATCGACAGCTTCAGATTTCGGGTTATGGATCAGATTAATCAGATTTCACTTATTGTTAGTATTCAGAGTCCTTTTTCTGCCTCTACCTAATCGATCTCTTTCAAGGTGAAGCTCTTTGAAGCTCTTGATTACTTTGGAAACAGTTGGATGAGGTACTGGAAGCAATCAAACAACTTCTTATACTCGATGACCTTGACGATGAAGCTACAAAATCGCGAAGTATTTCTTTTTCATCCTACACAACGCCAGTTTATTATCTCAGTCACTTTAAAAAATGATTTATTCCTTTTATTGTAAAAAGATATGTATTTGTAACTACGCCAAATTATGTCAGATCTGAAATTGAAATTGTGTACTGTTGGGACATTTTCAATTTCAATTTGCGTACAACTCCGTAATATTGGGGTGTTTTCATTTATAAATTATGTAATTAAAGTTTTTATCCTATTTACGTAAACGCAGAAAAAAAATCAGAAATTGCTGTCAAATTTGTCCTTTTGAACTGAACTTTCGGAAGTGTGTCATAATTTGGTACGATGTAAATTATTAACAATTTTATTAATTTTACGTACTGTCTTAATTTTATTGTTTGCTAGATTATATTTTTAAATATTTCGCATACAATTAAATAAGGTAAGACAAATACTGAACCTTTTTTTTCATATATTGATGATTAGCAGGCTTTACTGATCCGTCTCTTCTAAGGAATCTTGAATCTAACTAAATACCTAAGAATTTGGCCTTCTGTTTTAAAGCAATATGAACTTTAACTTAAATATTCTTCTGATATTCTTGCTTAGAAAATAATATAACGATTCAGCATAACGATTCCGCAGTGACCCGAAGGAGGCGTCAAGTGACCCAAATATTCCGAATCACATTCCGACATCATGGTGACATTTGTTTTGTCGCAGCTTCCTCCCATCTGCTATTTTCCATTATCTTTATGATGAATGATTGCGTTTTCATTTGGTTTCTGCTCCACATCCTCCCATTTCATCCAGAATTGCGATCAAGACATGCTTTTGCCCGTCATTTAAATATGTGACTCTATGCACATAAAAAAAAAGAAGGAAGAGCGAGGAACATAATAAATACAAAAGATAGAAACCAATTAACGAACCAAACATTACTTACAATTTTCGCCCACTTATATGCGAAAAGGCAGAAAAAAAATCGTTAATTTCAAAATACGTTTTACTATTAAATAATACATAATCAAACCTTATTTAACCCCTTAACTGTGGCATTGTTTTTGACAACATAAATTAAAAATAGAGGCTGAAAACCACATTTTCCATACTAAAACAGTTGCTTTACTTAATCGAAAAACATGTGCCAATCAATAAAAATAAATTTTCTTTTAAAAATTGGTGGTGTCAAAAAGCTTTAAGAAACGAAGCGTCTAGAGAGTTCCTGCCTGAAGTCAGTTCGAGCAACACAGTTAAGGGGTTAAACATTTCGTACACTAAACATGACATTTCAAGTAAATCCACATAAATAAACTCCATTCAACATCTTTAAAAAATTTGCTAAAAAAAATTCAAAAGTCAGAAATCGAGCAAAACATGATGTCATTTGAGGCAGGATAAGGAATTGTCAAACAAATCCCAATGTTTTTGTATGAAGTGAGTGCATCAGAGCAACTTTTCCGTACTACCCATCATCGAAAAAAAATCTACCTACCCTATTCCATACTCTTTTTTTATGTAAATAAAGCAGGATGTTTTCATGATTACACACACATTGACCCTTTAACTTTCATTGGTTTCTCTACGAAATCACAAAATTTTAACGTCGGAATTTTAATTTTAAATATATTTTTATCATGTATGTGGAAAATTACTTTTTCTTATTTACAAATATTTTTGTTTGCAATTGTCCGTATCTTCCATTTATTTCAACATCTAAACAAAAAAATTGCTTTATCCGTTAAAGGGTTAAGTGATTTTCACATATT